>SKCR01036824.1:0-131615 GCA_019454045.1 Zanthoxylum bungeanum | reverse complement strand
TGAGCTATTTGTTTGTCCTATTATATGTTTGAGATTTATTTATATTCAAAATATAAATACTAGTGTATTTCATATCTAATGTGTTTATCTCAATATCAACTTTATAAAATAAAACACTTTAGTGTTCTAGAATATAAAGGTATACCGCAACGGATTAAACCCCGAATATAGAGATAATGTATCTAGTCAAAACTAGTTACATTTTAACATTTTCCTAATTTAAGTACACACTCGAAGGGTAGTTTCCTAAACTTAGGTATCTTACGTTTAAAACCGGGGGGAGAAAAAAGCGACTGTCGTCCCATTCCCTCGGGCGTAGATTAATCTCAACTGAAGTCAGTATCCTGCTTCTCATCAGCAGATTCTGCACACGCAGTACATATTTTATGTACCACACCAGTATCTAAAATCCAATTTTAATACTAGTTGCGACACATAAGTTATGACAAACATATTTGAAGCTCGGAGCCTTGCCCGTCTTCAATTCCTTATGTCTGCCTTGTCCATACGGCAGTCACGCTTCAGTGACCCCGTTTGCCACAATTTAGGCAGACATCTTGGGATAGGTCCTTTGTCTTCCCAGAAGATTATAATGATTTTGTCTTTGCCCTTTCCACACTCCAGAAGCCTTTGGCCAAGCTTGGCCTTCTAGAATATCAAAGTAGATGCGCTTTGCGCTTCTTGACTTATTGCAACTTTGGCTTTCTCTCCTTTAGTATAGCCATTAACTCTCCAGAGTTTTCTATTGCAATTTTTACTTCTAAGATCTAAGAATAGATCTATGAAGATCCTTCAATTTCATTGTCATATTCTTATAATCTAATCCTTAGTTCTGATTAAAAATTAAGGAGTCTATGCAGCAAGCATATTGGATTAAGCACTAAAGTTATCATCACATGAATCTTCCAAAGATCATGCTCTACTATTTGCTCAACTCCGGGCTTAGGCCTAAGATGTTATTTTATCAAATAAAGTAACTTCTTAGTTTCCAGAGGACTATCCTGAGATTTTATTCCCAATTTGAAAATTAAAGTCATTTAAATACATTTTCACCCAGATTATATTTTTTAAACACTAATCTTTCAATTATCTTGATTCTAATAGTCCAACTATTTAATCAACGATTTTAGGTACTATTTATTATAATGATTACTATAGTCCAACTATATAATCATTATAATTTAAATTATTAACTTCAATTATATTGATTACTATAATCCAATTATATAATCAACTATAAATGAAATAGTTTGAATACAGTCCAACTGTTTAATTAAAACAACATTAAATATTAGTCCAACTAATAATAAATTTATTTGACGAAATATTTGAAATGAGCGCGTATGGCAAGTAACTAAACGAATATTGCAAATTTAATACTTGCCTCCCACTATTTTTCGGCGAGCCTCTAACCCTCTGTGGAGTACTCGGGAACCTTGTTTCCTAGTGGGCTAGGATCCCGTTAAATAACACACAATCTTGACTTTGGTCTACAAATTGTATGATAATTAACTAGGTAGATCTCTAAGATCAATTGGATCCCATCCAATTCCTAGATCCAGTAGGTGGACATCCAAGTCCGAAACATATATCTTATATATGCCAATATATCCAATATATTGCCTAACCTTTTTTCTCTGAATCAACTAAGCCTTGGCTTTGGCACAACAAACTTAGTGATCCTAGTTAAGTAAGCGGGAACCCATTGACCTTGGAAAGCTTCGTAATCAATGTCGATGGACAAGAAGTGATCTTGACTTTGGCCAACAAATCACAACTTGGACAAGACACCAATATGGAACAAAGCCTTCATGATTCAAACACATCCTCGATGGATAAAGGTCTTGACTTTGGCCAATAAACCAATGTCAGTCTTGGATCTTGAGTAAGAATCACTCAATGGAAGGAAAAACGCTTAATATAATGTTGAGGGTTTTTCGCGTGCAATTGGCAACCAATTAATTATCTTTGTTAAGGTCTCATCATCATACACCCTTAAACATGCATTCTAAACACATAATAAGGCGCATATAAAAAAAATATAATAATGATATGCGGATGGATACTTAACACATTGTTCCTAGAACAAATCTCTCTCCATTTCCTCTCTCCCGCTAGCACAAGTATTACTTCTACCGATTACATAACACTTCTAAAGAAACCTCATTTACATTGAGGGGAATAGGTGAGAAGAGAAATACAAAGAGTAAGGAGGTAATAGGCTGGACACGCAGGTCCAATTAATAAATTCTAAATTTATTACAACAATTTCCAAAATTGCCCTCACCCATCTAATATCCATCCGATATACATTATTCATACATCGCATCCATGTATTCACACAAGCATGTTATCAATCAATCTAATCCAATTAATTAATCTGATAATTAATGACCATCCAATGTTCAAACAACGATTTGATTTTGCGCGAGTCAAACTCGTTTTACGAATAAGTACTCAAAGTACGAATTCTTGAATTAAATTAAACTACAACATTAAATCCAATTTAATTTGCATTTAATACTAATTATATATTTAATTCCAAATTAAATATTACACTTTATTAACGAACCTTTACGACTTAGATTCCAAATCTAATCGTTACGGGTCTCAAAGCCGATTAACATCCAATGTCAATTTAATTAAAGTCCAATGGGCTTTTAATTAATTCTTAAGGCATGGACTTTTGGTCAATATGGGTCAAACCCAAATACCAAGCCCATTTAAGGAATCACCCTTATTTGCAAAGAAACCAATTTAGGCCCATTAGGCCCAATTATAATTAAAGGTCCATTAAGTCATAATTGGACTTTATGGATATGGTTTTGGGCCCAATTGGATCCAACCAATTAGCCTAAACCTTTGTAGGTACAACCAAGCCCATTAAGCCCAATTACAACTTTTAGGCCCAATTCCAAAATAAGCCCAATTAATTAAATTATCAAAATTCCAAATTTTATAATATAATTAACCAAAGTGTATCCATAATTAATTACCCAAATTAAAATTTCCAAAACATCAATTAGCCTAATTAATTTTGCTCATTAACATCAAAACATGTCCAACACATTTTAATCAAAATCAATCATTTTCCTTTCTCCGGTCACACGGTTAATTTTGGTCCGGTTTGGGGTTTTTCATGTCCGATTCGGTTTCATCCAATTAAATCCACGATCAACATTATCAAGTTTTCAAACTCATCCAATGAATAAAAAAACAAAAATCACCATGACTTTAGGGTTCATACTAATTCGGCCAAGCCTACTTTTTGGGCAAAAATTGATCCAATCAAATTTTCATGAAATTGATCCAATACAACTTCAATTAAACATAATTAAGCATACGCAATCAAGTAATTTATCAAATCATGCTCAAATACAATTTACCCAATTTTAACTCTAAGTTCAAGTTTCATGCTCAAATGGCTCAAGATACCATTGTTGGGTTTCTCTAAGGTCCCAATGATCATTTTAAGCATAGAAACATCATGTGAATACATCAAAGAAGTTGTGGAATACTTACAATGAACGGTTGAACGATGCGAGGAACAAAATCTTCAAGCTTTTCCCTCCTAGGGCTCACGGTTTTGAGCTGAAAAATTATCCTCCAAAATTCGGCCATGGATGATCCAGAAAGCTCCAAGCTTTGTGTTGTGATTCCAAGCTCACAAGTGCGGTTCCCTTTCACCTTCGCAAGACTCCTAAGTGTGCTAGCACTTGGTAATTTTGCCACAAAAATCACCATTTGTTCTCCTTGTGTTCTCGGCATTTTGGCAGAAAACAGAAGAGGAAAAAACAGCCCCCTGGGCGTGAGAGGAGAGAAGAGAAAAGAAAAAGAGAAGTGTGTTTTGTATTAGGTTTTATTGATTTCCAAAATCAATAAACCTAATACCACTTTTCATTTTCTTTTCAAAAAGTCAAAGCAATAATGCCAACCACTCCATCAACTATTCACATCACTCATGACAAGTTGTCAATCACTCAAAGTGACTAGACATCACATCAATCGATTGACTAGTGATTTGACGCTTGATGTGACTTGTGGGCCGCACTTTAATTCGCAATGCGAGTGCGCCCGCAACAATCCCGTCTCGGGTTCGCTAATTCCAAATTAACGAATTTTCCGTTTCGAAGTTTAAATAATATGCCTAGCAAAATTACTATTCACGTGGCTAACGAATTAATTCTAAATTACTCGTTCGCCCGTATTAAAATCTAATTTCAATTCCGCGTCGAAATCCAATTTCGTATAATATATCGAATATATTAATTTATCGATTAATTCCAAATTAATCGTTCTCTCTCTCTTAAAATAATTTTATCCCAGATAAAATATATCTATAATAATCCTAGATTAATTTTCTCTCTCATCTAATTAATCACAGATTAATAAATTGCGAGTCATACGTCATCGGTGAATCTTCGGGAAGTGACCCATGAGATCCCCGGATATGTTGGCAGTAAATCCGGTCTCGGACTATCCGAACACTTACGTACCTAGTACTACATTTTTACCGATTTACAAGACAATGTTGGCTCTAGCAAAGCGACATGCCTACCCAATTCTCCAGAAATATCCTTACAGGAATATACGATCTATATCAGTCGTAGTATACGTAGTATACGGAGTATTGCGTATTTCGATCCAGCAACGGATGTCACGTACAAGGCCTGGGGCTGGAAATGTGTCTGTCCCGTAAGAAGCACATATCGGATCTCTGGTAACTAGTCTCTATATCGGATAATCATGACCTAGTCATATTATCCCGATGACTGCAGTACATAAGAGAACCAGTTCCGTATCCTACGTGATCATCATCTCCACTATGACTGGAGTGATACTTCCATCTCGACATCACACCCAATACACTACGATTCTCAATATACCCAGAAGAGGCGTACACAGAACCTGTTAAAGCCTGGACGCCCAAACCAAAGTACATTGATTGTCGCAAGTATTAGCGGTGCAAGTCTTAGGTTAAGACCAAATACATCTACCCTGATTCGGACTTCCATAGACACATAGTCATACTACTAATGGAATTCTGAGGGGTCTATCCAGAGTGAAGCTTTTTTCGTACCATCGGTAAAACACAACATCCTACTACACTTGCATGAGTATCCTATACCCAAATATATGATAACTATGTCGTTATGCCCTCACAATGCGCACACGTGTTATACTAGTCTATTCCGCATTGTCGATGTCCAATCTCGATAATACTACGACTTGGGATATTTAATGATTAAACCATCATGGATTGATACTCTCTCATATCTTATCAATCTAGAACTAATCATATGGACCTTCTATCATTTATAAATCTTAGTAATCTAATTACAAATGATAGAAAAGCAATTTCCTTTGTCATATAGTTAATTTGTACAACAACACCATGATCTGTACAAATAGTGATGCTATGGGTCATAACTGTCCAACACTTAGCCTGTGCTATAGCCCCGTTATTGACACAATACAAAGGTACAGGCTCAACTGCTAACGGAACTACTCATAATCCAATTAGGAATTTACGGATCCAAACTGCTTCTTTTGCTGCCTCAGCTGCAGCAATGTATTCCGCTTCTGTTGTTGAATCGGCAACAGTCTCTTGCTTAGAAGATTTCCAGCTCACTGCTCCGTTGTTCAAACAAAATATGTACCCCGATTGCGACTTACAGTCATTTTTATCGGTTTAAGCGAACGGGATCTGATTCATTGAATCTCTCTCATCTTGAGTTTTAGGACACTTAACCTTAGATAGAGAGACACCGTGTGACACTGGAAGCAGCCCCCTTTTAGACTGATCCATGTTGAATCTCCAAGCAGCTTTCTGGATCTATCCCGGTAGATCCTTATTCCCAGAATAAAGGCTGCTTCTCATAGGTCTTTCATTGAGAATTTTAATGAAAGCCAAGCTTTCACCAATTGTAGCATGGGAATGTCATTGCCTAAAAGTAATACATCATCAATATATAAGATAATGAATTCAGTGCACTCCCACTAACCTTCTTATATACACAAGAATCATCTTCATTTTGAATGAAACCATATTATTTTATGATCTCATCAAAATATTGGTTCCAAGAATGCGATGTTTACTTCAATCTATAAATGGAACGATTTAACTTACAAACCTTGTTTGCATGTTTTGGCACTACAAAACCGTCATGTTGTTGTATATAAACATCCTCCAAAAGGTTCCTTTAAGGAAAGCAATTTTGACGTCCATCTGTCATTTTTCATAATCAAAATATGCAGTAATAGCAAGAATTATCCGAATGGATTTCATCATGGCAACATGTGAAAAAGTTTCATCATAATCGACACTACGTCGTTGACGATACCATTTCGCTACAAGCCTAGCTTTGTACGTTTGTATGTTGCCATCCATGTCGGTCTTCCTCTTGAAGACCTATTTACAACCAATTGGCTTAACGCCTTCTAGTGCATCAACCAGTGTCCAAATTTGGTTGGTATACATGGAATCCATTTCGGACTTCATGGCTTCTTGCCATAAAGTGGAGTCGATACTTTGTATCCCTTCCTCATACGTAGTCAGCTCATTATCCTCAATAAGATTAATGTCTACATGAGGTGAGATCAGAAACTCATACCTCTCAAGTTGTTTTCTGACTCTCTCCGACCTACGCGATTCTTGTGTATTAGAAGATTGTGGAATAGTCTCATCCCTGATGGACTGTTCGTGTTCCGAGAGGAAGTCGGTGCAGGAACAGTATCACTCTGATTTTCATTGAGTTCTACTTTCCTCCTACTTATCACTGCATCTATGAATTCCTTTTCGAGGAAAACTGCATGAAGAGCGACAAATATTTTGTTCTATTGTGGGTTCTAGAAGTAATATCATTTGGTTTCCCTAGGATAACCTTCAAATAGGCACTTATCCAATTTGGGTTCTAGTTTGGTACCATCCAAACATTTAACGTATGCCAGCATCCCCAAATCTTCAGGAATGAGAAACCTGGTTTCTTTCCTGTCAATATTTGATATGGAGTCTGTCCAACAGACTTTGATGGAAGCTTATTCAAAATAAGTATTGCACTGTTTAATGCGTATCCCTATAAGGAAATTGGTAGCTATGTGCAACTCATCATTGACCTTACCATGTCCAAAAAAGTTTGGTTTCTCCGTTCGGACACACCGTTCAATTGAGGTGTTCCGGGAGGAGTCCACTATGAAAGAATATCATATTCTTTTAAGTAATCCAAAAACTCATTGCTTAAGTATTCTCCACCACTGTCTGACCGCAATGTTTTGATACCTTTTCCGGTCTGTTTTTCTAATTCGTGTCGAAACTCTTTGAATTTCTCAAATATTTCCACCTTGTGTCTCATAAGATACACATAACCACAACGCGATGCATCATCCGTAAAGGTTATGAAGTATTCATATCCACCTCTAGCCTAGCTAGACATGGGCCCGCATATGTCACTATGAACGAGGGCTGACAGCTCGGTGGCACGTACACCCTTACCACTAAAAGGTGTTTTTAGGCATTTTGCCTAATAAACATGATTCGCATACGTCATATGAATTAGGATCAAATCCATCCAAGTATCCACTCTTCGAAAGTGTGGATATACGATTCTTATTAATGTGTCCCAGACGACAATGCCACAGATAAGTTTCATCTGTTTTACTCAATTTGAGCCTTTTGTTTGTCATGTTATATGTTTGAGATTCATTTATACTCAAAATATAAAGACCATTATTAACATCTGTTGTACATATCAAAATGTCATCTTTATATACAAAAAACCCAGTGTTCCGGAATACAAAGGTATACCCGCATCGGGTTAAACAAGATACAGAGATGATGTTCCTAGTCAAACTAGGTACTAAATAACAATCACCTAATGTAATTACATGCCCCGAGGGCAAATTCAAAACATAGGTTCCTACGGCAAAAACAGTGACTCTCGTCATGTTTTCGACTCGAATGTCGATCTCTCATGAAGTCAGTCTCCTGCTAATCTGCAGATCCTGCACATCAGTACATATGTGAGTGCTACATCCAAAATCAAAAATATAATTTTTAAAACCAGTAGTGGACATGTTTATTTTAATAACAAACGTACCTGAAGTCGGATCCTTGCCCGCATTCACTTCCTTCATCTGCGCCTTGTACTCACGGAAGTCTAGCTTCCAGTGACCCCGTTTGCCACAGTGTAGGCAGACATCTTGGGATTTGTCCTTAGTCTTCCCAGAAGACTGTGATGATTGGGCCTTGCCATTTTTCTTCTTTTTCTTCACACCCTCAGAAGCCTTCGGCCAAGCCTTGGCCTTCTAGGATGTCAAGTAAGATGCGCCTCGTGCTTCTTGCCATTCGGAAGCTCTAGATCTGCTTCATTCAGCATCGCCATTAACTCTCCAAAAGTCTTTTCTTGGTTCATCATGTTGTAGTTCATGACGAACCCGCCCCAGCAGTCGGGCAGAGACTGTAAGATCAAATCTATAGAAGTCTCAGCCTCGAAGGTTATGCCTAGCTGACCTAGCTGTTCGATGTCATTGTTGGAATTGTCTAAGCATCCTAAGATCATATTAAGTAATGAAAATACAAAGTGAATACAACAAGGAAGTTACGGAATACTTACATCGAGAGGTTGAGCGATGCGGTGAAGAATAAAACGTTTTAAGCCCTTTGAACCCTCCTAGAGTGCTCGGCAGTTCACTGTTTTTTCTTCCTCCATTTTCGGCTTTGGGCTTCCATGCAAGCTCCAAGCTAGGTGCAGATCTCTTGCTCACGTGTGCGGTTTCCCTATCACATTCGCAAGACCCCGAATGTGTGCTAGCACTTTTGATTTTGCCACAAAATCATCACTCTTTCCTTCTCCATGACTCACGGGAGTGAGCTGTGAAAAGAAGAAGAAATTTCAGCCCCTTGGGCGTGAATGGGAGAGGAAGAAAGAGAAGAGAGAGTTGTGTGTGTTGGTTGATAGATTGTGTATCTAATACACAATTAAATTATTAAAATTCATTTACCAAAAGTTGTATAAGACTTTCCAAAAGTCAACAAGTTTTGGATCCAAAATTTGGCAATTAATTGCTTCCAACAACTCACATCAACTATTCACATCACTCAATCAATCAAGTGACAAGTTGTCACATCACTCAAAGTGACTAATGATTTGACGCTTGATGTGACTTGCGTGCCGCACTCGAATTCGAAATGCGAATGCGCTCGTAGACACTCCCGGGCTCGGGTTCGCTAATTCCAAATTAATGAATTTTTTGTTGCGACGTAATTAAATGATAATACCTAGCGAAATCACTATTCACATCGCTAACGAATTAATTCTAAATTAACTCGTTCGCCCGAATTTAATTCTAAATTTAATTCTGCGTCGAAATCCAATTTCGTTTAATATATCGAATATATTAATTTTATCGATTAATTCAAAATTAATCGTTATCTCTCTTTTATTGATATTTTATCCCAGATAAAATATCTCCGTAATTAATCCCTGATTAATTTTCTCTCTCATCTAATTAATCCCAGATTAATAAAGTGCGAGTCATACGTCATCGGTGAATCTTCGGGAAGTGACCCATGAGATCCTCGGATATGTTGGCAGTAAATCTGGTCGTCGGAATATCCGAACACGTAAGTAGCTCTTACTACGTTTGTACCGATTTACAAGATAAGGTTGGCTTCTAGAAAAACGCCATGCCTTCCCAATTCTCCAGAAATATCCTTACAGGAATATGTGATATATATCAGGCGTAATATACGTAGTATTGCGTATTTCGATCCAGTATCGGATGTCACGTGCAAGGCCTGGGGCTGGAAATGTGTCTGCTCGTACGAAGCACATATCGGATCTCTGGTAACTAGTCTCTATAATCGGATAAACATGACCTAGTCATTTTATCCCGATAGCTGCAGCATATAAGAGAACGAGTTCCGTATCCTACGTGACCATCATCTCCACTATGACTGGTGTGATACTTCCGTCTTGACATCACACCCAACACACTACGATTCTCAATATACCCAGCAGAGGCGTACACAGAACCTGTTAAAGCCCTGGACGACCTAAAACCAAAGTATATTGATTGTCGCAAGTATTAGCGGTGCAAGTCTCAGGTTAAGACCAAATACACCTACCCTGATTTCGGACTTCCATAGACACATAGTCATACTACCAATGGAATTCCGAGGGGTTTATCCAGAGCGAAGCTGTTTCCCGTACCATCGGTAAAACACAACCTCCTACTACATTTGCATGAGTATCATATACCCAAATATATGAGAACTATGTCGTTATGCCCTCATAACGCGCATAAGTGTAATACTAGTCTCTTACGCATTATCGATGTCCAATCTCGATAATACTCTGACTAGGGATATTTAATGATTAATCCTTCATGGATTGATACTGTCTCATATCATCTCAATCCAGGAACTAATCATAAGGACCTCATATCATTTATACATCTTGGTGATCTAATCACAAATGATAAGAGAGCAATCTCTTTTGTCACATAGTTAATTTTTGTCACATAGTTAATTTGTACAACAACACCATGATCTATACAAGTAGTGACGCTATGGGTCATAATTGTCCAACAGTCAGCAATCATCTGTGACACGTAGTGCTCGACAGATGTACCCTCTGACATACGTGACCAAAAGAGCCTCTTTTGTAATTCATACTTCTGAGATCTAAGGTTAGATTTATGAAGGTCCTTCAATTTCAACATTATGTTATAAGGATCCAATCCTTTGTTTTTAGGATGAAATTGAGGTGTCATTGCGGCAAGCATTATGGATTGAACGGTAAAGTTATCATCATGATGAATCTTCCAAAGCTCATGATCAACTAGTCGCTCAAGTCCGGGCTCAGGCCCGAGAGGTCTCTCTATAACATAGAGTAACTTCTCGGTTCCCAGGACTATCCTGAGATTCATCTCCCAATCTGGAAAATTGGAGCCGTTAAAAACATTCTCGCCCAATGATTATGTCCATAACCCTAATCTTTCCAGCCATCTTGATTGCTATAGTCCAACTATCTAATCAACGATTTCGGGACACTAAAAATGTAATGGTTACTATAGTCCAACTATATAACCAACTAATATAAAATAAAGTGGAGTAGTGTCTTGTACAGTTTAACTGTTCAAAGAAAGCAATAAAATAAATATTAGTCCAACTAATATAAATATAACAAGATATAATAATAAAATAGCGTGTATTAGCGAGTATTAAATGAAGTTGCAAATTTAATACTGGCCTCCCACTATTTTTCAGCGAGCCTCTAACCCTCTGTTGAGTACTCGGGAAACCCAGTTTCCTAGTGGGCTAGGATCCCGTTAAATAACACACAACCTTGATTTTGGCCAACAAGCTGTATGAAACTTAATTAGGTAGATCTCTAAGATCAAATGGATCCCATCCAATTCCTAGATCCGGTAGGTGGACCTCCAAGTCCAAAACATATATCCAATATATCATCCTAACTTTTTCCTCTAAATCAACTAAACCTTGGCTTTGGCTCAACAAGCTTAATGATTCCAGTTAAGTGCGACCCACTGACAGTGGGAAAGCTTCGTAATCCACGTCGATGAACAAGAAGTGACCTTGACTTAGGCCAACAAGCCACAATTGCGCAAGACATGTGATATATAACAAAGCTTTCGTGGTTCAAACACATCGGTGATGGATAATGATCTCGACTTTGGCCAACAAATCAAAGTCAATCTTGGATCTTGAGAAAGAACCACTCAATGGAAGGAAAACATTTAATATAAGTTAGGGTTTTTTTTTTGCGTAAATTGACAACCAATTTATTATCTTTGATTAGGTCTCATCATACACCCTTCAACATGCATTCTAAAAGCATAATAAGGCGCGATAAAATTTAATAATGATATACGGATGGATATATACAAATTTGTTCCTATAACAAATCTCTCACTTTCTTCTCTCCCACTAAAATTACATAATACATAAATAAACCTCATTTACATTGAGGGGAATTGGTGAGAAGAGAAATAAAATAGATAAGAAGGTGAAAGGTTGGACACGCAGGTCCAATTTAATAAATACCATATTACAACAATTTCCAAAATTGCCCCCACCCAACTAATATCCATCCGATATACATTATTCATACAAATACATCCAAGTATTCACACAAAGAATGTTGTTCAATCAATATAATCCAATTAATTAATCTTCGATTAATGACCATCCAATGTTCATACAACTATTTGATTTGTGCGAGTCCAACTCGTTTAAGAATAAATACTCAAAGTATGTATTCATGAATTATATCGAACTACAATTTTAAATCCAATTTTAATTGTATTCAATATTAATTCATGTTTAATTCCAAATTAAACAATACACTTATTATTGTGCCTTTTAGACTAGGATTCCAAATCCAATATAAATCGGTCTCAAATGCCCATTAGGCCCAATTAAATTATTAAAAGCTCAAAAGTCATATTTGGAGTTTATGGAAATGGTTTTAGGCCCAATTGGATCCAACCCAATTGTCCAAAATCATAATTGGCCCAACCAAGCCCATTAGCCCAAATACAACAAATTAAATTAATACATTATTCTAAATATCATATTAATTTAATTAAAGTAAAATTAACACAATTAATTAATTAATCTAATGTTTCCAAAACACTAATTAATCCATTAATCATGCTCAATTATTCCAATTCATGTCCAACACAAATTGAAGCAAAATCAATTCTACAACATGCTTCAACTCACGGCAATTGCAAGAAATACACCCAATTTTGATTTCAATCCAATTAAATCAACAATCAATATTCATTTCATGCATTTAACATATCTAATTGTCAAATTTCAAAAAATCACCATGAGCATTCCTAAGGTTATGTTCGGCCCTGACTAAGGAATTGGGGAAATTTTGATCCAATCAATTTTCACAAATCCAATTTGCATAACTCTAAGTTATCATCATCTAACCATAACCAAGCAATCAATTTGGAAAAATACATGCTCCAAGAAAAATCCCCAAATTAAAGTCCATAAACCCTAGAATTCTAATCATGTTTAGATGGGCTCTGATACCATTGTTAGTGTGTCCTAAACATGATAATGATCTCTAAACAAGATTTTAGTGTGTTCAAGTAAGGTTGCGGAAAAAACTTACATTGATCGGTTGAGAATTTCAAAAATTCTTTGGATGTAGATGAAGCTCCAAGCTTTTTGTTGAGTTCCAAGTTCTTGGGTGAGTTTCCCTATCACCTTAAATTGACTCCCAAAGTGCTAGCAATGGTGAATTTTTGCAACGAAAATTCAAGGAGAAGAGGAAACAAGTTTCGTCCTTTAGGAGGGAGAAGAGAGAAGATGGTGAAAATTTGTGTTTTCCAAAAATAATTAGTTTCAAAAACTTGTCAACTTGGTGTGTTAAATATTTGCATTAAATGAGTTCAACCATTTCCATCAACTTTGTGACAAGTGATGTAAGTAAAGTGGGTCCCACCACTTTAAATTCAAAATTTAAGTTGGCTCACACAACTTGACTTGGGCCCGATTTCGTTTAATTCCGAATTAACGAATTTTCCGTCGCGACATAATTAAATACAATTTAATTAAATAATTATGCCTAGCAAAATTATTACGATAGTCGCTTACGAATTAATTCTAAATTAATTCGTTCACCCGAATTAAAATCAAATTTTAATTCCGCATTGAAATATGAATTCAATTAATATATCCAAAATATTATTTAATCGATTAATTCCAAATTAATCGCGTTCTCTCTTATAGACGAATTTAATCCCAGATAAATTCTTGCCGCAATTAATCCCATATTAATTTTCTCTCTCATAATTAATCCCAAATTAATTATGTTCGAGTCAAATATTATTGGTGAATCTTTAGGAAGCGACCCAAGACATCCCTGGATATGTTGGCAGTAAATACGGTTGACGGACTATCCGACACGTGCGTACCCCGTACCACGTTCTCACCGATTTACAAGACATGGTTGGCTTCTAGCAAAGCAACGTGCCTACCCAATTCTCCAAAAATATTCAATGAAGAATATATAATCTATATCAGGCGTAATATACAAAGTGTTGCGTAATACGATCTAGTATCGGATGTCACATGCTGGGCCTAGGGCTGGAATTGTGTCTGCCCCGTACGAAACATATATTAGATCATCCGCAACTAGTCTCTGTAATTGGATAATCATGACCTAGTCATACTATCCCGTTAGCTGCAGCATTTAAGAGTACCAATATCGTATCCTGCGTGATCATCATCTCCATATGACTGAAATGATACTCCCATCTTGACATCACACCCAATACACTACGATTCTCAGTAAACCCAGCAGAGGCGTACACAGAACCTGTTAAAGCTCCGGACGACCAAAACCAAAGTATACTGATGGTCGCAAGTATTAGCGATGCAAGTTTCAAGTTAAAAACCACATACACCTACCTTGATTCGGATTTCATAGACACATAGTCATACCAATGGGAGTGCGAGGGGTCTATCCAGAGCGAAGCTGTTCCCGGTCCAACGGCTAACAGAACCTCATATCACATTTGCATAAGTATCCAATACTTAAATATATGAGAACTATGCCGTTAAGCTTCCATAACGCGCACAAGTGTAATACTAGTCTATTCCGCATCATCGATGTCCAATCACGATAATACTACGACTAGAGATTTTTAATGATTAAACCGTTCGTGGATTAATACTGTCTCATATCTTATTAATCTGATTTGACCATATGGACTTTTATCATTTATATATCAAAGTAATCCAATTAAAAAATGATAAAATAGCAATTTCCTTTGTCACATAGTTAATTTGTACAAAAACACAATGTCTTTTACAAATAGTGATGTTATGGGTCATGATTGTCCAACAATCTCCCATTTGGCTTATATCGAATCACTCAAGTATCTAACACCTGAACTATGTACATATCGTTCAAACTTTTGCAAGGAATTAGCTTTCGTCAGCGGATCTGCAATGTTGTCATCTGAAGCGATCTTTTCGATCTTCACATCGCCACGATGTACGATCTCAGGAATAAGATGGAAACGTCGAAGTACATGCTTGGATCGTTGATAAGACCACAGTTTCTTAGCCTGTGTTGTATCCCCGTTATTATCACAATACAAAGGTACGGTCTCAGCTACTAACGGAACTACTACTGCCAATCCAATTAGGAATTTACAGATCCAAACTGCTTCTTTTGCTGCCTCAGCTGCAGCAATGTATTTCGCTTCTGTTGTTGAATAGGCAACAATCTCTTGCTTGTAAGATTTCCATCTCACTGCTCCGTTGTTCAAACAAAATATGTACCCCGATTGCGACTTACAGTCGTCTTTATCGGTTTGGAAACTTGCATTGGTTTACCCAGTCAACTCAAGTTCTCCTTCTCCATAGACTAAGAAAGCATCCTTAGTTCGTCTAAGATACTTAAGGATGTTCTTAACAACAATCCAGTGACCATCACCTAGATCGGCTTGATAGCGACTGCTCATGCTTAACGAATATGAGACATCAGGTCGTGTACATATCATGGCGTACATGATCGATCCGACTGCAGGAGCGAACGGGATCTGATTAATTGAATCTCTCTCATCTTGAGTTTTAGGACGCATGTCCTTAGATAGAGAGACGACATTTGACACTGAAAGCAGCTCCCTCTTAGACTGATCCATGTTGAATCTCTTCAACACTTTGTCTATGTATGAGCTCTGGGAGAGTCCATGCAGCTTTTTGGATCTATCCCGGTAGATCATGATTCCCAGAATAAAGGCTGCTTCTCCCAGGTCTTTCATGGAGAATTTTAATGAAAGCCAAGCTTTCACCAATTATAGCATGGGAATGTCATTACCTAACATATAGGATAATGAATGTCAGTGCGCTCTCACTAACCTTCTTATATACACAAGAATCATCTTCGTTTTGAATGAAACCATATTCTTTTATGATCTCATCAAAATGTTGGTTCCAAGAAAGCGATGTTTGCTTCAATCCATAAATGGATCGATTTAACTTGCAAACCTTGTTTGCATGTTTTGGCACGACAAAACCGTTAGGCTGTTGCATATAAACATCCTTCAAAAGGTTTCTGTTAAGGAAAGCGATTTTGACGTCCATCTGTCATATTTCATAATCAAAATATGCAGCAATAGCAAGCATTATCCGAATGGATTTCATCATAGCAACAGGTGAAAAAGTTTCATCGTAATCGACACCATGTCGTTGATGATACCCTTTTGCTACAAGCCTAGCTTTGTACGTTTGTATGTTGCCATCCATGTCGGTCTTCCTCTTGAAGACCCATTTACAACCAATTGGCTTAACGCCTTTTGGTGCATCAACCAGTGTCCAAACTTGGATGGTATACATGGAATCCATT
This sequence comes from Zanthoxylum bungeanum, assembly GCA_019454045.1. Lineage (NCBI taxonomy): Eukaryota > Viridiplantae > Streptophyta > Magnoliopsida > Sapindales > Rutaceae > Zanthoxylum > Zanthoxylum bungeanum. The sequence continues at coordinate 115,215 of SKCR01036824.1, read as the reverse complement.
TCGGACTTCATGGCTTCTTGCCATAAAGCGGAGTCGATACCTTGTATCACTTCCTCATACGTAGCCGGCTCATTATCCTCAATAAGATTAATGTCTACATTAGGTGAGATCAGAAACCCATACCTCTTAGGTTCTTTTCTAACTCTCTCCGACCTACGCGATTCTTGTGCATTAGAAGATTATGGAATAGTCTCATCTCTGATGGACTGTTCATGTTCCTAGAGGGGGTCGGTGCTAGGAACCGTATCACTCCGATTTTCATCGAGTTCTACTTTCCTCCAACTTATCACTGCATCTATGAATTCCTTTTCGAGGAAAACTGCATGAAGAGCAACAAATATTTTGCTCTCTTATGGGTTGTAGAAGTAAATATCATTCGGTTTCCCTAGGATAACCTACAAATAGGCACTTATCCGATTTGGGTTCTAGTTTGGTACCATCCAAACGTTTAACGTATGTCCAGCGTCCCCAAATCTTCAGGAATGAGAAACCCGGTTTATTTCCTGTCCATATTTGTTATACAGTCTGTCAAACAGACTTTGACGGAACCTTATTCAAAATAAGTATTGAACTGTTCAATAAGTATCCCTATAAGGAAATTGGTAGCTATGTACGACTCATCATTGACCTTACCATGTCCAACAAAGTTCGGTTTCTCCGTTCGGACACACTAATCAATTGAGGTGTTCCGGGAGGAGTCCACTGTGAAAGAATACCATATTCTTTTAAGTAATCCAAAAACTCATTTCTTAAGCATTCTCCACCATGGTCCGACCGTATTAGCGAGTATTAAATGAAATTGCAAATTTAATACTGGCCTCCCGCTATTTTTCGGCGAGCCTCTAACCCTCTGTTGAGTACTCGGGAAACCCAGTTACCTAGTGGGCTAGGATCCCGTTAAATAACACACAACCTTGACTTTGGCCAACGAGCTGTATGAAACTTAACTAGGTAGATCTCTAATATCAATTAGATCCCATCCAATTCCTAGATCCGGTAGGTGGACCTTCAAGTCCAAAACATATATCCAATATATCATCATAACCTTTTCCTCTGAATTAACTAAGTCTTCGCTTTGGCTCAACAAGCTTAATGATTCCAGTTAAGCGCGACCCATTGACAGTGGGAAAGCTTCGTAATCCACGTCGATGAACAAGAAGTGACCTTGACTTTGGCCAACAAGTCACAACTGCCCAAGACATGTGATATATAAAAAAGCTTTCGTGGTTTAAACACATCCGCGATGGACAATGATCTTGACTTTGGCCAACCAATCAAAGTTAATCTTGGATCTTGAGAAAGAACCACTCAATGGAAGGAAAACGCTTAATATTAAAGTGAGGGTTTTTGTTTTGCGTAAATTGGCAACTAATTTATTATCTTTGATTAGATCCCATCATACACCCTTAAACATGCATTCTAAAAGCATAATAAGGCGAGATAGAATTTAATAATGATATGTGGCTAGATATATACAAAAGAACAAATCTCTCTTTTTATTCTCTTCCGCTAGCATTTTACATTCTTATACCCAATTACATAATACATAAAGAAACCTCATTTACATTAAGGGGAATTGGTGAGAAGACAAATATAAGAGATAATGAGGTGAAAGGCTGGACACGCAGGTCCAATTTAATAAATACCATATTTACAACAATTTCCAAAATTGCTCACACCCAACTAATATCCATCTGATATAAATTATTCATACAAATACATCCAAGTATTCACAAAAAGCATGGTGTTCAATCAATCTAATCCAATTAATTAATCTTCGATTAATGACCATTCAATGTTCATACAACGATTTGATTTGTGCGAGTCCAACTCGTTTAAGAATAAATACTCAAAGTGCGTATTCTTGAATTATATTGAATTACAATTTTAAATCCAATTTTAATTGTATTCAATACTAATTCATGTTTAATTCCAAATTAAACAATTACACTTATAATAGTGCCTTTTAGACTTGGATTCCAAATCCAATCTAAATGGGTCTCAAATGCCCAATTAGCATCAAATGCCAATTCAATTAAATTAGAATGGGCTTTGAATTAATTCTTTAGGCATGGGCTTTGGCCATTATGGATCAAACCCAAAATGCCAAGGCCCGATTTGGAATCACCCTATGCCAAAAATCAATTTAGGCCCATTAGGCCAAATAAATTATTAAAGGCCCAAAAGTCATATTTGGACTTTATGGAAATGATTTTAGGCCCAATTGGATCCAACTCAATTGTCCAAAACCATATTTGGCCCAACCAAGCCCATTAGCCCAAATACAACAAATTAAATTAATATATTATTTAAATATCATATTAATTTAATTAAAATGAAATTAACACGATTAATTAATTAATCTAATGTTTCCAAAACACTAATTAATCCAATTAATCATGCTCAATTATTCCAATTCATGTCCAACACAAATTGAAGCAAAATCAATTCTACAACATGCTGCAACTCACGGCAATTGCAAGAAATAACACCCAATTTTGATTTCAATCCAATTAAATCAACAATCAATATTCATTTCATGCATTTAACATATCCAATTGTCAAATTTCAAAAAATCACCTTGAGCATTCCTAGGGTTATGTTCGGCCATGACTAAGGAATTGGGGAAATTTTGATCCAATCAATTTTCACAAATCCAATTTGCATAACTCTAAGTTATCATCATCCAACCATAACCAAGCAATCAATTTGGAAAAATACATGCTCCAAGAAAAATCCCCAAATTAAAGTCCATAAACCCTAGAATTCTAATCATGTTTAGATGGGCTCTGATACCATTGTTAGTGTGTCCTAAACATGACAAGGATCTCTAAACAAGATTTTAGTGTGAATTACACTGATCGATTGAGAATTTAAAAAATTCTTTAGATGTAGATGAAGTTCCAAGCTTTTTGTTGAGTTCCAAACTCTTGGGTGAGTTTCCCTATAACCCTTAATTTGACTCCCAAAGTGCTAGCAATGGTGAATTTTTGCAACAAAAATTCAAGGAGAAGATGAAGCAAGTTTCGGCCTTTAGGAGGGAGAAGACAGAATATGGTGAAAATTTGAGTTTTCCAAAAACAATTAGTTTCAAAAACTTGTCAAGTTGCTGTGTTAAAGATTTGCATTAAATGAGCTCAACCACTTCCATCAACTTTGTGACAAGTGATGTAAGTAAGCGGGTCCCACCACTTTAAATTCAAAATTTAAGTTGGCTTACACAACTTGACTTGGGCCCAGTTTCCTTTAATTCTGAATTAAATGAATTTTTTTCACCGCATAATTAAATACAATTTAATTAAATAATTATCCTAGAAAAATTATTACGATAGTCGCTCACGAATTAATTCTAAATTAATTTGTTCGCCCAAATTAAAATCCAATTTTAATTCCGCATTGAAATCTGATTTCAATTAATATATCCAATATATTATTTAATCGATTAATTCCAAATTAATCACGTTCTCTCTTCCAAACGAATTTAATCCAAGATAAATTATTGTCGCAATTAATCTCAGATTAATTTTCTCTCTCATAATTAATCCCGGATTAATTCTGTTCAAGTCAAATGTCATTGGTGAATCTTTGGGAAGCGATCCAGGAGATCTCTGGATATGTTGGCAGTAAACGGTTGTCGGACTATCCAACACGTGCGTACCCCATACCACGTTCTCACCTATTTACAAGACATGGTTGGCTTCTAGCAAAGCACCGTGCCTACCCAATTCTCCAGAAATATTCAACGAAGAATATATAATCTATATCAAGCGTAGTATACAAAGTATTACGTAATACGATCCAGTATCGGATGTCAGAGTCTAGGCCTAGAGCTGGAATTGTGTCTGCCCCGTACGAAGTATATATCGGATCATCATCAAATAGTCTCTATAATCGGATAATCATGACCTAGTCATACTATCTCGATAGCTGCAGCATTTAAGAGTACCTGTACTGTATCATGTGTGATCATCATCTCCATATGACTGAAGTGATACTACCATCTTGACATCACACCCAATACATTACGATTCTCAGTAAACCCAGCAGAGGCGTACACAGAATCTGTTAAAGTTCCGGACGACCGAAACCAAAATATACTGATTGTCGCAAGTATTGGCAATGCAAGTCTCAGGTTAAATACCACATACACCTACCCTGATTCGGATTCCCATAGACACATATTCATAATACCAATGTGAGTCCGAGGGGTCTATCTAGAGCGAAGCTGTTCCGGTCCAACGGCTAACAGAAGCTCCTATCACACTTGCATAAGTATCCAATACTTAAATATATGAGAACTATGTCGTTAAGCTTCCATAACGCTCACAAGTATAATACTAGTCTATTCTGCATCATCGATGTCCAGTCTCGATAATACTACGACTAGGGATATTTAATGATTAAACTGTTCGTGGATTAATAATGTCTCATATCTCATTAATCTGATTTAAACATATGGAATTTTATCATTTATATATCGAAGTAATCCAATTACAAAATGATAAAATAGCAATTTCCTTTATCACATAGTTAATTTGTACAAAAACACAATGTCTTTTACAAATAGTGATGTTATGGGTCATAATTGTCCAACAGCATATATGTCGGTGTGAGTCAAGTCTCGAGGTATATAATGTCATCTATATTAGGTATAAGTATTTATTTAAAGTTTGTAAGTTGTTCGTACGATGTTACTTGGTTCAAGAAATAATTTAATAAATATCTATTATAATAATATAGTCAAACGAATAGTTAAGAAAGTTTAATGATAGTCACAGACTTGGGATGGTGGTGAGGATCCATCACCTTCCGGTAACGTCTCCGCACTGGGGGTGTTATGACACGCTCACAAAGTGGTCATTTACTTCCAAGTATAAGAGTGTCGAAGTAATAAAATAACCCGATAAGTCCGGGGTCGATCCATAGGGAGGAGATTTTGTAATATAGAATGATGTTCAGTGTGAAAAAGAAAAAAGTTTCATTTGTTGAAGTTGTTGGAAATTTTTAGGTTTTAAAGTGCAATAATAAAATGAAATGTTGGGATTAGGGGATCCACTTTCAATTTTTCGAACTTAGAAATCTCGCTTTATTATAATATGTAAATTACCATTGTTACCCACTTAATTTATTTCAGGAACTATTATGCAATAAAATATATAAAACCTCCCGTAAAGATGGTGTTCATTTCTGTCTATAATAAGTCCAGTTAGGTATTTAGTTATGCCAAAATATATAACACCAGCCACATAGGCAGTAAACAAATAAAACCAGCCATATAGGCGGTAGCCAAAATGAAACCAGCCATAAAGATGGTAGACAAATTAAAACCGCTATAAAGGCGATAGCTAAATTAAAACCAGACATAAAGGTGGTAGCCAATTTTATCAATAATTAATCTAGATCTAAATCAAGTTTTTATCATTAGATTTCAATTTATTTATTATAATAGAACGAGATTAATCTAAGTTTTCATTATAAAAGCTTCACCATTTCCCCACAGAAATAAACTAGCTACTCGTTACATAAAGCTTAAATAAATAAACACACAAGATACTCTATTTCCAAAAATCTATAGAGAAATCAGGAAGAAAGCATAAAAATTTTCCTTCTGAAGCTCACAATTTATAGGTTTTGAAAGGTCGGTGCGTCCCGACTCCAAGGATGTGAGCGTCGCGCAGCGCATGCCAGCTGGGGGACACGCGTTGAAAGCGTAGCACATTGCGACTCCAAAGTCCTTCATGTCGTGATGAGCGGAGTGGTACCTGTGGTGTCTTCATCTTATTGGGCGGGTCGCGACGCTGAGACCATGCGTGTCGCGACGCGCCAACTATTTTTTCTATTTTTGGCATTTTTCCAAGTCTAGCTTTTTCTGTCGAGCTTCCAAGCAGTATTTTACCTACCAAATAATAAAAATACACAATAGAAATATATAAAACATAACTTAAAATATTATTTCAAAGATGTGTTAAATTAAGGAGATTAGTGAAACTACAAGTGTAAAAATGATTGATTTTCCGTATAATAAATATGAACTTTTTAGTGTTCATCACACCCTACAATCAGCTTATTACTAGTCCCTAGTAATTCAAGGGAAATCTAAAAGTAAAATTCTTATCCAAGTTAAAAATTATTTTCTTTCTTCCTAAATGATCAAATAAATAAATTATCATATATGTTTTACCCTTCTTCCATATACTCATAAATAAAGGTATTCATCAATTGATTGTGCCCACAATATTCATAGGTATTTGTTGAAAAGAGAGTAATATTTTTGTCCTAAAATTACTTTAGAGTTTACACTTTTTAGCAATGAAAGTTATTTATAAATACAAAAAATAGTGGGATTTTTTTTATAAAACATCTTTAATCCCTGTAACGAGCTTTGGGCCAGTGACTCCCAAACCAGTTGGCTTTAGGCACTAAGTGTTTAAAATACCCTTCCGGAATTAATTACTCGGATCTCAAATATTAAAAAGGTGTCTGAATTTCTTAAGTTTTCTCTTTAACCCATGTAACAGGCTTTGGGCCAGTAACTCCCAGACCAATTGCTCTTAGGGCACTAAGTGTTAAAACACCCCTGCGGATTTAATTGCTCGAGTTAGAGAGGCTACGGAATTGAACTTATTTACACACAAACTCAAGCCCTACCGTTTTACGTGAACAATCAATGCTTGTTGAGGCAAGATATCCGGTTACTAAGTAAAAGCATGATTTGATTTTCTCTCTTTATATATATATATAATACACAAATTTTATTCCTTTAGGTGTTACCTCCAACAAACTAGAGAACTGAATATTACAAAATTTTCACTTGATACCCATGATCATATGTTACCATGTTGTTGATAATATCTGTCAGATGAGCATATAAAGATCAAATTTAAACAATATTATGGAGAATTCACAAATTTAAATTATTCAAAAAAAAGTAACAATAAATAACTTGTTACGAATTATTTTTGAGATGCTTCTCAGGAGCGAAAACTCCTTACACAGTGACCTCTGAAAAGCAATTCCACTTGGTTTAGAAAACAATTTGTTGTTAGCTTTTGTGTATATATATGTATATATATCCTTACACACAAAATAACAACAAAGGGAAAATTTTTTTTGAAAAATAGTAACGAAACATGAAAGTAATATAGCCATTCCCCAAACAAAAATGAGACATTGTCCTTAATGTTTAAACGAAATAGAAGTAGATTTTAGAAGATAGCAACTGATTAGTGTGGAATTGTCAATTGCATCTACGACTAAAGATTACAGATTAAGATCCAAGTTCACTCTGCGCTTTTTTCCACGATCGTTACCAGTCTAGTTCAATTTGGAAAGAATATGGTCGATTTTTGGTTCATAAGCTAAGAGTTGGTAAATTAAATCATCAGCCTTTCTACAGTTAGAAATACAGTTAGGAAGATATCTCTTACTGGTTTTGAAATAAACCCATTTCTTTTTTCATCTTCAAGAAATACAAAAAGAAAATCGAAAAATCCATTAACATTAAACAGCCCAATGGGTTTTTGGTGAATATTCAAGTTGGCCCATGACGCAACTGTGAATATTTCTTCCATCGTGCCCAGCCCACATGGTAAAGCAACAAAAGCGTCAACATGATTGATCATTTCAGTGAGTCTTTTAGACATACCTAGGACAATACATTCTTCTCCATTTGATTTTCCGATGATGTTGTCATATGTCAAGGGTTTTGAAATGATCCCTAAAACCTTACTGTCATCGTCTTGTAGAGCCTTTTAAACACACCCCATCAATCCAAGATTTCCACCTCCATACACTAAGTGCATATTTATTGCCGCCATAACTCTACCCAAATATTTATCAACCTCAACATTCTGATTTACTTCCAGAGCTAGTTCCACAAAACACACATATATTAGCAACTCGTCATCTTGAAGTTGTTTCCATGTTTGTTATCTCTCTTATCTAGTTGTATCGAAGAGAGAAGTGATGATCCGAATTTATAGATCCTAAAAAATGGTGAATAATACATGCACTAGTACTTGCAAATGATAATTGTCAGTGAAATAGATCGTGAACAAAAAGGTTAGATCATGTCGGCAAAAAGTAAAGAACAGTAAAGTAAATCAAAACAGTAATTGAAATCAAAGCAATAAATATGTACTGGTAGTTATGATTGTGTCTCATATCTTCCTCTGGTTTTACGTCCAGTAATGGCTTGAACACCCTCTATGGGTCAATGATAGGCTTCCCATCCAACTTTCTTATAAATTGGCAAACATGGTCTTTTAAATTCAAATTCCCGAGACTGTATCGCTGTCTTTCTTTTTGAAATTGTGTATGCAATCTGTGAATCTCACGATGAATATATCCACTAGGATGCGTCTCAAGAATCAATGATATATCATCAAAAGACTCATTACTCAGTCCATCTCTAATGAATTGAATTTTATCTTCGCGATTATCAGACAATATTCCTAAAGAACAACAACGATTGTTGCACGTGCAGCGTGCACATTTATGACAAACACCTAATTGTTTAGCTCTTCATTTTTTAGCATATGTGTTTTTCCCTAAACCAGACATGTAAGGAATGAATGAGTCAGATAACTAGCCTGCCAAGCGAACTCTTGCTTCAATTACCCAATGAATATCACTAGAAATACCATGAATCATAAGAAGTCTCATTCTTTCTATGAGGACTTTGTAAATTTTTGTCTGAGCATTTTGGGGAAGAGAAGTTAAATATTTGTGGAGGTTTGTGAGAGTTTCTTCCATGCCTTATTTGTAGGGTATCAGTAATATTAGGAAACTGAAATAACCAATTTTGAGTCACAGAGTACCATTATCCGCTGCTTAACCGGGGTGTGAGATTAAAAAGAGAAAAGACAAAAATACTGTAAAACTCAAGAGAAAATGAAAATTAGAAAATATATTAAACAGAGAAGAAAATAAAATAAAATACATCAATAACAGTACACTGGGTTTGACAGGAAAACGATTATTGAAAATTTGAACACTTCAAAAATGGTTTCAGACGTTTTCCATTCACTTTAAATATATCACCATCCCTAGGAGCCTCAATGTCAATAGCCCACTATGGATAAACGTGTTTCACAATGAACGGGCCACTCCATTTGGATTTCAATTTTCCAGGAAATAAATGGAAATGAGAATTATAAAGCAAAATCTTTTGACCAACTTCAAATGTTTTCCTTGAAATTCGACTATCATGAATGGCCTTAGTTTTAGCTTTATGAATTTTCGTATTCTCATATGAATCATTCATTAACTCTTCAAGTTCGTTTAATTGCAATTTACGTTCGTGACTGGCATTTTCAAGGTTTGAATTGAATGTTTTAATAGCCCAATATGCTTTATGCTCAAGTTCTACAGGAAAATGACAAGGTTTTCCATAAACCAGGTGATAATTTGACATTCCCAAATATGTTTTGAAAGTTGTTCGGTATGCCCAAAGTGCATCAGTTAGTCGAAGAGACCAATCTTTGCGATTTGGGTTAACCATTTTTTTCTAAAATTTGTTTAATTTTCATATTTGCTAGTTCAACTTGACCATTTGTCCGAGGGTGATATTAGGTGGAAACTTTGTGTGTGACTCCATATTTCTTCATTAAGGACTCAAAAAGTCTGTTACAAAAGTTTTTACCTCCATCACTTATAATGGGTCGAAGGATTCCAAATCGACTTAAAATATATTCTTTTAAAAATTTGATCATAGTTGTGTGATCATTGTTCCGAAAAGGAATCGCCTTGACCTATTTTGAGATATAATCGACTGCTACTAAAATATATAAAATCCAAATGATGGTGTAAATAGGCCCATGAAATCTACCCCCCAATAATCAAATATTTTGATGACAAGGATTGGATTTAAAGTCATCATGTTTCTTTTTGAAATGGATCCCAACTTTTGACAGTTTTCGCAGGTTTTGTAGAAAGTGTGTGTATCTTTAAAAATGGTGGGCCAATAAAATCCACACTGTAAGATTTTCGCAGCAGTTTTCTTAGATGAAAAATGACATCCACATGCTTCTGAATGACAAAACTGAATAATACCACTTATCTCATTGTCTGGTATGCATCGTCTGAAAATCTGATCGGCGCAACATTTAAAGAGATATGAATCATCCCAATAGAATCTTTTGACTTCGGTCAAAAATTTCTCTTGTCTTGCTGGCTCTAGTTTGGAGGTATCTTTCCTATTGTAAGAAAATTGACGATATTAACATACCAAGGCATTGTGTTTATAGAGAATAAAAACTCATCGGGAAAGGAGTCATTGATAGGAGTTGTATCAATTAATGACTCATTTATTAGTCTCAATAAATGATCTGCAACCACATTCTCTGCCCATTTCTTGTCTTTAATCGTGAGATTGAATTCTTGAAGCAGCAAAATCCACCGTATTAATATTGGCTTTACCTCCTGTTTAGACATTAAATATCTGACAGCAGCATGATCAGAATAAACAACGGTCGAATAACCAATTAAATATGATCGAAATTTATCCAATGCAAATATTACTGCAAGTAGTTCTTTTTCTGTGGTAGCGTAATTCATTTATGCACTATTTAAAGTTCTACTTACATAATATATTACATACGACTTACCTTCATTTCTCTGTCCTAACACTATACCAACTGCATAATCACTGGCATCACAATTAACTGAAATGGTAATGACCAATCAGGGGACTGCATAATAGGAGTAGAAGTCAAAAGACTGATAATTTTTTCGAATGATTTTTGACATTCTTCTATCCATTCAAATGTTGCATCTTTTAATAAGAGGTTACATAAGGGTCTGGATATGGTACTAAAGTTTTTAATGAACCCCCTATAAAATCCTGCATGTCCTAAGAAAGAACGGATTTCCTTGACTGTTTTTGGTGATGGTAATTTATAGATTACTTCTATTTTTACTTTGTCAACCTCAATACCTTTAGACGACACAACCTATCCTAACACAATTCCCAAATTAGTCATGAAATGACATTTTTCTCAGTTTAACACAAGTCTTTTTTTCTTCATACATTTTCAAGACATTTTCCAGATTATTCAAGCAATTATCAAATGAATTCCCAAAAAACAGTTATATCATCCATAAAGACCTCTAAACAGTGTTCAACCATGTCACTAAATATGCTTAACATGCATCATTGGAATGTTGCAAGTGCATTACAAAGTCCAAAAGGTATTTTCCTAAATGCAAATGTTCCAAAGGGGCATGTGAATGTGGTTTTTTCCTAATTTTCTAAAGTAATGGGAATCTGATAATAACCTGAGTAACCATCAAGAAAATAATAATATGGATGTCCAGCTACTCTTTCCAAAATTTGGTAAAGAAATGGAAAAGGAAAATGATTTTTTCTAGTTGCATCATTTAATTTTCTATAATCAATGCACATACACCAATTAGATGGAATGCGAGTTGGGATTAATTCTCCTTTATCAATTTTTACAACACTATTCCAGATTTTTTGGTACAACTTGTGTAGGACTTACCCATTTACTATCGGAGATAAGATAGATAATGTCTACATCAAGAAGTTTAAGGACCTTTTTTTACTACTTCTTTCATGTGATGGTTTAATCTTCTTTGGAGTTGACGATATGTCCTAGCATTATCTTCTAAATGTATTCGGTGTGTGCAGATTAATAGATTCATGTCTTTTATGTCTTTTAAAGTCCATCCAATTGCTAGTTTGTGTTCTTTCAACAAATTTAACAACTTACCTTATTGATCGCTTGTGGGAGTAGAAGAAATTACCACATGGTAAGTCTGTTTATCTTCTAGAAATGCATATTTCAGTCCTTCTGGCGAAGCTTTTAACTCCAAATTGGATGTTTCTTCATATTTTTCTTCTTTTTCAAGTGTTCCCAGTTCTTCCAAATTTGTATCTCTCCATCGTCTTCCAATACATGCGTAGAGTCAAGTAGAAAATCATTAGTAATATCTGAATCCATTTGCATACTTAACTCAACAAAATTAGCAGTACAAATTTCCATGGGATCAGATAAACTCCCCTGAATATGTTCAACCACAAGTGGTTCAATTAATTCTATGTTTTCATTTTCATTGTCCTCATCATATGGTTGTTTGCACATGTTAAAAACATTTAGCTCTAATGCCATGTTTCCAAAAGATAGATTCATGATTCCATTCCTGCAGTTAATTAAAGCTTTAACTGTTGCTAAAAATGGACGACCAAGTATTACAGGGATTGGCTTATAGTGTCTGCTACAGGTTGTGTTTCTAAGATAATAAAATCCACAGGATATATGTTTATTGACTTATAATAACATATCTTCCACAATTCCTTTAGGTACCTTAACTGATCTATCGGTAAGTAAAAGAGTAGTTGAGGCTGGTTTAATCTCACCGATATTAAGTTATTGGTAAACCGAAAATGGAAGAAAATTGACACTGGCTCCGAGATCAAGCAAAACATGTTCAATGTTATTATTTCCAATAATACAAGAAATAGTTGGACAACCAGGGTCTTTATATTTTAATGCATTATTGGTTGAGAGAATAGAGCTTACCTGTGCAGCTAGAAAAGCTTTCTTTCTTACCTGATGTTTTCTTTTAACGGTACACAAGTCTTTCAAAATTTGGCATAAGACGGTATCTGTTGGATGGCATCTAACAAAGAAATATTGACTTTACCTGTTTGAATATTTCATAAATTTATGGGGAATGGTTCAATTTCTTTGTTTTGATTCCTAAGGAAATGGAAGTGCATGAGAAAAACTATTATTATCGACAACGGGTAATGGTTCATCAACCCTTTCCTTACCCTCTGATTCTGATTTATTCTCAGTTTCGCAAGGTTCAAGAATAGGTTTGTGGATGTTCTTACCACTGCAAAGAGTAATAACAGATTTTACTTGGTCTAAGTGTTGATTTCCAAAACTACTCTTGTAGGGGTTTTGATGACACTTGGGATTTGACTGTAGTTGTGCAGTAAACTTTCCTTCCTCATTAATGGTCAAAGCAGAGGTGATTTTATCAAAAGTTTCTCCCAAATCATTCATCATTTGTACATTTTGGTTATTGATGGCTTGTTATTTTTCCATGAATACGTTCAAGTTATCCTCATGGTTTTCCTAGGTGGTAGGACATATGGTGCATAACTCTGGAAATTTTAAAATTCTAGTGAACCTGGGGAGGTTGTTGTGATGATTGTGTCTGGTTATCATTCCTCCAATTGAAGTTTGGATGGTTTCTCCAACCAAAATTGTAGGTCTGTGAGTATGGGTTTGGATTTGGTCTATTGAATGTGTTTATGGAACTGACTTGTTCATGGGGACATTCTTTCAGGGCTGGCAAGGATGGGAAAACTTATGTGACATGGTCATTTAAACTACAGATTTGACATATAACTTCCTGAACTGACTTGACATGATCATTATTCCCCACTTCTAAAGCATCAATTTGTTTAGATAGAGATGCATACTTGGCAGCAAGGTCATGGTCTTCCCTAAGGTTAAACATACCTCTACCAGATGGTTTTCGTTTTACAGATGACTCATAGGTACCAATTGTATCTCATTGTTGTGTATTCTCTACTATGTGCTCTAGGTAATCTAGTGTATCTTCGGGATCTTTGTCCCTGAACTCATTGTTACACATCATCTCCACTATTTGTCTACCTTGGGGTGTTAAACCCTCGTAGAAGTGGGCAACTAGCCTCCATATTTCAAACCCGTGATATGGATAAATATTTAACATCTCTTTATACATCTCCCAATATTGATAAAGTGTTTCCCCCGACTCTTGTTTAAAGGTTGTGATTCTCCTCTTAAAGGAATTTGTCCTATGAGGGGGAAAGAACTTTTTAAGAAATTGTTATTATAAATCATCTCATGTTCTAATGGATCCTGACCTAAGGTTTTGCAGCCAAATTTTAGCTTTATCCTTTAAAGAAAAGGGAAAAAACTTTAACCGAATTATATTCATACTACAAATTTGGTATGTGCAAGTGTTACATAACTCTTCAAACTCCTTTAGGTGCTGATAAGGGTTTTCTAATTCTAGACCGTGGAATGTGGGTAGAAGATTGATGACACTTGATTTAAATTTGAAACGTGCTGCTTCTGGAGGGAAAACAATGCAAGATGGTGATCTTGTCCTAGTGGGATTCATGAATTGTCTGAGTGTCCTATGATGATTAGGATCTCTATACTCAGACTCGTTTTCTTCCTAATTAACTGGTTTTCAACTCGGGTAGGTGGATTTTCAATTTAGTTCTCAGCCATTCTGACAAACGATGAAGGTGATGGAGACACTCTTTTTAATCTACCGCTAGATGTTCAAGACCATTGTTTTCATGCAAAAAACAAACTATATGCAAAAATCTGAAATGCAAATACAATACTAAAAGAAAAAGAAAATAAGATGCATAAAATAAAAATAAAGAAAAGAAAAAGAAGAAGAAATTAATTACAATGACTATTCTATTTACTAAATAATATTTCCCTGACAATGGCTCCAAAAACTTGACACGCTCACAAAGTGGTCTTTTACTCCTAAGTATAAGAGTGTCAAAAGTAATAAAATAACCGGTAAGTCCGGGTTCGATCCATAGGGAAGAGATTTAGTAATATAAAATGATGAGCAGTGTGAAAAAAAAGTTTGATTTGTTGAAGTTCTTGGAAATTTTTAGGTTTTAAACTGCAATAATAAAATGAAATTCTGGGGTTAGGGGATCCACTTTCAATCTTTCAAACTTAGAAATCTCGTTTTATTATAATATGTAAATTTCCATTGTTTACCCACTTAATTTATTTCAGGAATTCATTATGCCAAAAATATATAAAACCTCACGTAAATATGGTGTTCATTTCTGTCTATAACAAGTCCAGAGTTAGGTATTTAGTTATGCCAAAATATGTAAAACAAGCCATATAGGCGGTAGTCAAAATGAAACCAGCAATAAAAATGGTAGACAAATTAAAACTAACTATAAAGATGGTAGCTAAATTAAAACCAGCCATAAAGGCGGTAGCCAATTTTGTCAATAATTAATCTAGATCTAAATCAAGTTTAAATCATTATATTTCAATTTATTTATTATAATAGAAGCGAGATTAATCTAAGTTTTCATTATAAAAGCTTCACCCTTAACCCAGCATAAAGAAACTAGCTATTCATTAAGTAATTAATAATACTCGTAATTTTATTATTGAAAGGAAAAGACATTACGGAAAGTTTTAAATAAATAAACACATAAGATACTCTCTTTCCAAAAATCTATAGAGAAATCAGAAAGAAAGCATGAAATTTTTCCTTCTGAAGCTCGCAATTTATAGGCTGTGAAAGGTCGGCGCGTTGCGACTCCAATGATGTGTACTTCACGCCACGCATGTCAGTTGGGGGACACGTTTTGAAAGCGTAGCGTGTCATGACTCTAAAGTCCTTCGTGTCGCGACGCGTGGAGTGGTACATGTGGTGTCTTCGTCTTATTGGGCGCGTCGGGGACGCTGAGACCATGCGTGTCGCGACGCGCCATTTATTTTTTCTGTTTTGGCCTTTTTCCAAGTCTGGCTTTTTCTGTTGAGCTTCCGAGCAGTAATTTACCTACCAAATAATAAAAATACACAATAAAAATATATAAAACATAACTTAAAATATTATTTCACAGATATGCTAAATTAAGGGGATTAGTGAAACTACAAGTGTAAAAAAGATTGATTTTTCGTATAATAAATATGCACTTTTTAGTGTTCATCATGTTACAATTATGGTATCAAAGCCAGGTCTTGGGGTCAGTGACTGCAGTAGGAGGGTGATAGTGCCTTATATGTATGGTATGCCCGGGTTACCCATATATAAGGGGCTACTATCCAGTATCATCGATTCTTTAGTATGTCTACCCTTACCATAGTTTATGATATCCCATAGAGATAAGTGAGCCTAACCATAGATAATTTCCAGCTAGAGTTAGAAATCAGATATGTGAATATGTGATAGGAAGCCGAATTATGTACAGAATTAGTTTTCCCCCACTGATGGATGATGGTGGTAGTAAGTTGAGACTGTTCAAGAAAGAGAATAGAGGGAGAATCCTAGAAGCCTAATAGATATTTCAGATAAGTAAGCAATCATTGTGTTATATAGCAGTTTTATTATTGAACAAGTGTCATGGTGTAGAGGTATCAACATACTAGTAGTAGAATTGAAATTCACTATGAAACCTAATACACATGTAGTGCTCCCAACTTCCTAATAGTATCTATTTCTGGCTCACCATGCAATATCTATGTTCCTTTCAGTGCAGCCTTTCTATCTAAAAAAATGAGTATATCCTCCCTCACACTGTGATTCTTTTTGGAACGATAAAGCTATCTTGCAAAAAGAATAATTGGGTACATGGCTAAGGCACCAAGAATGAAGGCTAGTCATTTCAATAGCATAAATATCCTACATTTTCATTGATAAACATAATAGAAATTAACTGTTAGTTTCATAAGAAATTGAGGACTTTATCCCTTTCTTTCAACATTTCTTTGATAGGAGGCCAAATAAACTCCAACCCTAAGAAATTCCTTCTTTCGAATACTAGCACTTCCTTGTCATCCAAGGATTTGATTCTTGACAACCAAATCGACTTTTAGTTACCGTCAAACTCTGTATTAGTTACCTATCGGTCTGAGAAATGTTACTAGAATGTACAAAGGATTTAGGATATAAGGATATAGTATGTTAAGAATGATCATACTCGGTTCAGAATTTTTGGATTGGGGGTTAGGCTGATTGGGTAATACATAAAAGAAGATTATAATAAGAGTACCTCTCCTAAAAAAAGAGCAAAATTTTAATTAAGTATGAATCGATGTTAAACTAAGGGATTCACATATCAAAATACGTAACCAAAGATGGACTAATATATACTAATAAACTTAGTGCGTCAGCCTCTATTGATTATTAACGTGAGCGATATCATTTGAAGAATATTAGAAGGTATGTGGAGAAAATTAACTGAACTTCTTGAAGGTTTTTCCTGAAAATATTTGAAGTTGATACTCTATTAGTACATTGAGAATACCAACTAGTGAGAAAGGAAATTTTGGGAATCACAAGAGGGGATGCTCCAAGATGAAAAACTAAAGCCGGTAAAACATAAATTGTGTAATTGTTTTTATATATATAATAAACGATATATATTTTCGTTCTTATAATGGTGGTCGATAAGAATACCTGGACAAGAATTAACGTGATTGAACTGTAAGGTTTTTATATTTTAGTTTCGTATTATGATCTTTGGGTGGTCCTTACCCGTGGAAGGAAAAAGAAGTAAAAGAGTAAGAAGAATATAATGAGAACTTGGAATTATGCTCATGTCCACCCATCCTAACTTCTTCTATAAACATGAGAAAGACATAGACCAAATATCATGCTTTAATCATTTCAAGGGAAGCAAATAACAGCAAGAGGGTTTGGAGTAACCACTCGAGGACAGTAATAGAAAACGGGGTGAATCTCTTTAGTACCACATCTGTGATTGAAACCTTAACAAAAAAAACCATAATCTCAAAACCAGCACCTAGCATCACCCCTACTAAAGCTCCATAATTTGTGATAACTCACTTAGTTCTAACACTTCTGGTACTTCAAGTTAGCTGTAAACTCTTCTGAAAACACTCACACTTACAGAATGACTTATTAAGAATGTTATTTGAAAAAGAGATCGGGACCTAAGTATACTCAATTTTGAGAACATTCTTTATAGTGATTTCTTCGAGTACACGACCCTAGTAGGGTTTGAGTCGTTGAAAATACAACAACTATCCTAAGTATCTTAATGCATTTCCATGGAATCTTTCGATATAATCTAGAAAATTAGAGTGAAAAGATCCTTTTGTTGTGATTCACCGATCACTTTAGAGTGTATTTGAGGAAAAACCGAATTCGTATTATTACTACAAGAATAATACACAAGTTTTACACAAGAAAAACTAAATGAAAAAAACCTCACACACCTCTCAAGCTCTCTACTTGGAGCTTACACTCACTTTGGGATGATAAAACTAATGATCCTTGGCTACTTTTATAATGTTAAAACCGCGTGCTACAGTAACACGCGGTTTTGACAACTTGAATCCAGCTTCATGCCATCTTCACTGCCAACTTGCATGTTGCTCTCTTGCTGGCAAATGTGAAAAGTTTTTCAACAAAAATCTTTCGGTGGCTTTTTGTTTGCTGCTAGCTTCTGCTGGCTTCAACACAACAAATCTCCCCCTCGGTGAAGATTTCCCAAAATCTGAGCCGAACATCAATCACCAAATTCGGATCCTTCAAAGGATCCTCCCCTGGCTGCATCTGTATGACTGCCTACGTACCCCGAGTTGGGATAAAGCCAATCGTAGTTCTCTGTATCATCTGACAGCTATCCCGGTTATGTCTCTGCACAACTCTAGCTTGTCCCGATCATTGTTCCTTTGTTGACATGTCAGCTGTGTCTCTGCACAGCACACTTCACTGCATCTCTGTACAGTATTCTCCTGCTATGTCTCTGCATAGTACAATCCACTGTGTCTCTGCACAGTTTTACTACCTTGTTTCTTCACCCGTTTATTCTTCAGTGCTTTCTTGCCTTTGGGAAACTCTCTGGCTCCCCCACATCAGTAAGCAAAATATATTCGGATCCCGGATATCTGGTTGATGGAATCCTGCCTCGCTCAGATCTTCTTGTCTGAGGTCCACTGGTTTTAGGAGGTCTATCATCATCCATCTCTGTGAATGATCTTGCAGCTTCTAGTGGAGTGGGTTGCGGCTCCCCCTGCTCAACACTTTCTTCTGTAATCTGCGATGGAACAGGCTCCCCCTGCTCAACATCCTCATTTGCCTCCTCTGGTTCTGCTTCTGGAATTTCCTCGTACACCATATCTGTGGCCAATTGTGCTGGTGCTGGGTCTGGATTTCTGTTGGCACTGGAATTGGAAGACATCCTGGGTATTTCAATGTCTTCAATTGTCTGGTCTTCGAGAATTGAATAGTGGTTGCAAGGACCTCGTGCAGCATCCTTGGTAAGCTCCTTCTTGTTCAGGGTAGACACCCTCTCCCACTCATGTGTCCGAGTCTCTGGTTCCACAGATTTTGAGAAGCCCTTTTTCAGCTACTTTGAGGCTGTCTGCACAAATCTTCACATGAGTCTTGTATAGTGCGCCGCAAGCATGTCCTGGGCGACAACCATGACACCTTTCGTCATTCTCCATGTGCCATTTCTAAGTGATTTTCATAGCCCTGTTTGTCAAGAGCTATCCCCGAGAGTACATTCAGCCGAAGTTCTGGAACATGCAGGACATCCTTCAAGGTCAATGTACACCCGACATTTGTCCGCAACTGAATATCACCAATTCCTACTATCCCAGAGGAACTGATATTTCCCATATTCACTGCTCCAAAGTCTCATGCTTTGTATGTTGTGAAGAAATCACTGTGAGGAGTGACGTGGTAGGATGCTGCAGTATCTACCACCCACTCAACATCTTGGGTTGCGTTGTGAAGGCATGTCTCTTCCTGTATGGAGCATATTGCTACATCTGCTTGGACAACGACCAGTGTCTCTCCTTCGTCATTCTTCGGCTGGTGATTGCCTTCTCTCTGCTCTCATTGCAGTTTTCGGCAATTCTTCTTTAGGTGGCCTACAATGCCACAATGGTAGCACTTATAGGTAGGTTTCCTTCCATCTGAGGATCTACCTCTGGTTGTGCTTCTGCCTCTCTCTCCGTCTCTTCCTTGATGTCTTCCTCGAGTCTCTGTGACGAAGACTTCTGTCTGTTCTGAGCCAACATCTTTTCTCTGGACTCCTCATTCGACAGGGCATCTTTTACCATGGGCATGGTAACTTTACCTCCTGGAGCGGAATTGCTGAGAGTAACCATCAATGTTCCCAGCTATCAGGAAGGGAACTGAGTAGTAAGAGGGCTTGAACTTCATCTCCCAGCTGCATGTCTACTGCAGACAACTGGTTCACCAGGCTCTGGAACTCGTTGGTGTGTTCTGCAACGGAAGTTCCACTCCGTAGCTTCAGGTTCACCAAACGCCTCATTAACAGGGCTTTATTCTGAGCTGTCTTGGCCTGGAACATGTCTTCCAGCTTTATCCACATCCCGTAAGCATCTGAATCCTGTGCTACGTGGTGGAAGACACTGTGACCGATCCACTACCTTATCTGACCCAAAGTTCTATTGTTGAGTTTATTCCAGTCATACTCCTTAACAGACTCTGGTTTCACTCCCTTCAACTCGATGACATCAAACAAATCTTTGCAATGCAAGAAATCTATCATCCGAGGTCTCCAGAGGGAGTAATTAGTTGGCAGCCAGTTTAATCATTGCACCAGAATGAGAATCCTCCATCTCCATTTTAAGTTTTAAAGTTTAAAATGAGAATACACTAAAATTGGGGCTGAATTTCACAAATCTGAGGTCACCGTTGCGTCCGGAACGGTCGAAAATGGTGGAATAGACACTTCGTTGGTCTAAATCCGACACAGGGGCTGATTTGTAAATTCCTAAAAGTTCTGGGGCAAAACTGTAAATTTCAAAACTTCAGGGAATGAATGAAATTTACCAAGCTGCTGACGTGGCAGTGCTGATGTGGCAGACACGTGGCGGCTGACGTGGCGCTGACGTGGCGGCTGACGTGTCTGCTGACTGGGCGCTGACTGGGCGTGACGTGGCGCTGACGCGGATCGTCTTCAACCTTCAGCAGCGTGTGCGGCGCGTGGAGCGCGTGAGGGCGCGTGGGAAGCTCACTGGAAGGCGCGTGCGGAGCGTGCGGTGGCTGTGGACGTCGGTTCGGTCGCCGGAAAATACCACTGTGCTCGTCTCGACGTGAACTAGCTGATGGTGTGCTCAAAGTTGATTTTTGACAACTTTGCCGGAACTCGAATTTTCCGAGCCGAACTCCGTTCTTCGGTTTTTCGATCCCAATGAAGAACCAAAGCTTCTGATACCACTTGTTGTGATTCACCGATCACTTTAGAGTGTATTTGAGGAAAAACCGAATCGTATTATTACTACAAGAATAATACAACAAGTTTTACACAAAGAAAACTAAATGAAAAAAAAACCTCACACACTCTCAAGCTCTCTACTTGGAGCTTACACTCACTTTGGGATGATAAAACTAATGATCCTTGGCTCCTTTTATAATGCTAAAACCGCGTGCTACAGTAACACGCGTTTTGACAACTTGAATCCAGCTTCATGCCATCTTCACTGCCAACTTGCTTGTTGCTCTCTTGCTGGCAAAGGTGACAAGTTTTTCAACAAAAAACTTTCGGTGGCTTTTTGTTGCTGCTAGCTTCTGCTGGCTTCAACACAACACCTTTGGCATGCAGAATTCAATACGAACACCATTAAGAACGAATAACTGTCATCAAGAATTAAGGACTAGTTCTGTTATATGCATAAGAGTAATTGTTTCTTCCAAGAAAGAATGTTATATTGGAATGGTATCAATAAGTACAAAGATTAAGGATACTCTAGATACGATGCTATGGGTTAGCTAGGAACAGTGCAAACTATTGTCAATGTCCTAAACATAGAAGGATGCCTACAGTCTTCGTGAATAAGATGAACCGTGTGACCAAATCTTTTAGGATCATTGCAATGGTAACGTCCATGAATAACTTGTCTTTTCTTTGCAACAGATAAGAGTATATGAAATATTTCCAAGTTCCATACTAGGTTTTGAAGGCTAAACTCTGAGTATCATTAAAGATGATCTTGGCATGCGATAACAAATAAAAAGTGACATAGACCTCCAAAGATTAAGGCAATATAAGATAAGCAATGATTGATCACGAACTAGATAAATATTGTTTTCTGGGTTAATAGAGTACAAAAAGCGGAATCTTAGGAGTTCTTATTTCGTAATGAGTAAATACTAAGTGTAGTGTTTCTTCAAATAAGAGAGAATAAAAATTGATGACGTTAGTAAGAAAGAATTAACTCTTACAAGTGAAAAAAATAATATTATACAGGGAGATGAGGATAGTGTAAATTAGGCTAGATATTATGCATGGTAGGATGCAAATCAATTATACTAGGATAGTAATGCAGCCTCTTGAGAGAAGGAGTATTATGATAGTTTTTTTCCCCTAAGTTGAGAAAATGTATAGGTTCCTATAATGGTTATAGACTACAAAAGACTTCGTTTAAGCATAATAGAAAGGTTATATTACCAATCTAAGAGTGAGCATATCAGCTGATGAAAGGAATTTATTTTCTTCATGTTGAGTGGGGAACAAATAAGCCGTGCGCAACGGTACTCACCCGAGATCAAATCTCGAGTGAATAAAATTTTTTTTTTTTTTTTTTCGACAGCAACAAAATATGTGTTTAAAATTTTTAATCACAAATTTTAATTTTCCAATCCACTAAAAACATTACCAATTTTTTTATGCATTAAAATAATTACCATAAGCTCAATTAAAAATTCTACACACTTTAAACAATTTATCAACTCTTGACAAATTAATCCAAGCAATTAAATTATTCTCCAACACTTGAAAAATAATCCAAGCATACAAAATTACTATATCAACTATATACTAATTTTTCCATACACTTTTATGCTTCAATTCCTCACATACAAGCTTCTAATTATTCAACACTTCCACAATAATTTTTCTCAACAAAATAACAATAAATTTATAAATTAAATTTACCAACAATTGATTTCAACCCTTGCCAATTGTTGAAGCTTTGCATCCAAAAACCTTAATTCCCCCAAGCTTTGAACTTCCTTCTTCATCCACCAAATTGAGCTTCTCCAAGAATAAATCTTGGTGATCAAAATGTGGTTTGATCACTCAAGAATGACAACAAGATTTTCCCCAAAATTTAAATCTTAAACCCTAGGAAAAATCCAAGCTTCAAGAACACAAATTAACCATCAACCCTTTGGGATTAATTCTATGGACTTGATTATTTGTTTGGGTAATTTTTGGTTAGAGTTTAGGCTTGATTTTGAGAGAAAAAATTAATCCTCTTCTTTGTTCTTGTTCGGAAGTATACAGAGAAGCAAAAGCAAAGCAATTTTAATTTCTTTTCATTTTGGTGGGTTCGGCAGTGGCTTTTTTGAAAAAGGGAAAGTGATTTTTGCTTTTTATTTCATTTTGTTTTTATTAAAATTAATTAAAGAAAAACAAAAAACAAACCATAGCCATTTAAACAAATCATGGTTCAAGGGAATATTTTCCCTACACCACATATTCAAAAAGGTAACTTAATCAAGGTTAAAAATTAATCTCACCACTAAGTCAATTTAGTCACAATCAAATGATTTAGTTACTTTAACTAAAAATATTCAATTGCATTAACTTAGTTACTCTAATTAATTAAAAGCTTTATTTGTATAAATCAAGTAATTAATTTTGTACATTAATTTACTAATTAATTACTAATTGATAAGTGTGGTTTATACTCACTTATTCCGGCATTCTTAGCTTATTATTTTGTAATGTTTCGACCCATTTAATGTCATTTGTAGTTTACTTTATGTTTTATTTGTAGGAAGCATTCGAACATCAAAAATGGAGCAAATACGAGTATTTCGGGACATATTGGAAGCATCAGACGCATACAGGAAACAGCACGAATTGGAAGGAGAGAAAACAAGCAATTTTTACAAATACATAAAACTTATTTGCTTACGGAGAAAAAGCACCCGTGGGTTATAAAAGCAACAAAGAGAGTGGACAAATTGTTGACTAAAGAAAATAGAATTTAAAAAGGAAAGCAAGCTTTACGCAAATTGGAGAGCACACCAAGGAAGCCAATATATTTGACCAAAAAGCACACGTGGGCCATATTTGTGAAGGATGAGAGAAGTTTGACTTTGAAGAAATTAAAAGCAATGAGTGACTGAGCGCCCATTTACTGGCGCTGCAGTGCCAAGCCTTCCCATACATTTTCCCGAGAGAATGGCACTGTGGCGCCAATTGATCACGTCGCGGCGCCTGCAAGCCAACAAATTACATACAAATTATCGAGAGGAGAGCACTGTGGCGCCAATTCACAGAGTCGCGGCGCTGCGGGGGAAAGTCTGCGCGTTCCAGAAAAGTGAAATTATGGTTTTTAAGATACCCAATGACACCAAGGCTCTATTATAAATACATGACTTCGTCCAAGACTCAGGAAGGAGGCTAATACACAGCAGAAAACACCAAAACACATATTTTAGAGAGATCCAAAGAGGAGGATTGAAGAGCAACAAGAGGAGACAAAGGCGTTGACATCCGAAGAGGAAGAGATTCAATTCGGGTTTTATCATCTTATTTCTTTCTTAAAACTTTAATGATTTCCATTAGATTTATGACTTGTTTATCATTGTTTTTTTCTATTGTCATGAACTAAACTCCTTAATTCTGGAGAATGATGTAACTGATGCTTGAACCTTTGTATTGTTGTTGATTTTGTTATGAAGTTTTATTAATTTATTTATATTCTTTTGAGTTTAATGCTTCTTGATTGTTGGCCACAATTGAAGATGATGAATGTTTAGAATATATCACTCGAGAGAGGAGATTTTGAATAGATCTAGAGAATATAACCTATGATTTTATAGAGTTCGAGAGAATCTGTAGTCCTTTGAAGTCGTTAATATATAATCACAAAGCGTAATGAGTTTATTAACTACTGGATTTTTATAGAGATATCGAAGTCTGTAGTTGATGATATTTTCACTGATGCTCGAGAGAGGGAGTGGATAATTTCGGAGTCTTGACTTATAAACAATTTAACTGAACAAGAATTAATTGGCATGACAAATACATAGGCGACAACTAGGTGAAATCAGGATCTGGAATCTCTATCGTATTAGTTCCTCCTATTTTAATTATTTTTATATTTATTTATTGAAATCTTTATTAATTATTTTCTAAATAAAGTTAGGATTATCAATTGTAGTACTTAGTGCGAGTTAATGCAATCCATGTGGGTTCGACACTCTTCACTCATATTTATACTAAAACTTGACACCGTACACTTGCGGTACGATATAAAATATTGCAACAAGTTTTTGGCGTCGTTGCCGGGGATTGTTTGTTTAATTCACATTATTACTACTACAAAGTAATTTTAGCTTTAATTTAGATTTTTATTTTTATTTTTAATTTATTTATGTTTTGTTTTTATTTTGTTTATTGATTTTTTTTTCCTTTTGGTGCTTCAGTGAATGCGAAAGTCCACAAGTCTCGACTCGCTTATTTGATCCTAAAATAGAAAGAACATCGAGGAGACTAAGGAAAGAAATGAAAATTGAACAATAAGCAATGGCAGCTGAAAACAGAGAAAACAACCCACGTCAGGTGGCAATCAGAGATCACTTCAAACATGTCATTGATGATACCTATTCTGGGATTCCCATCAACCAATCAACGCCAACAATTTTGAGCTAAAACCTGCATTGATCAACATGGTACAAAGAAATCCATTTGGGGTGCAGCTGTAGAGGATCCTAACTTACACTTAATGATGTTCCTGGAGATCGCAAATACTATAAAGATGAATGGCGTTAGTAAAGAGGCCATCAGGCTACGCTTATTCTCATTCTCTTTACGGGATAAAGCGTGGGATTGGCTTCAATCAATACAGACGGGGAGTATCATGACATGGCATGATATGGCCACAAAATTTCTTGAGAGGTTCTTTCCACCAGCTAAATCAGCTCAACTAAGGGCAGAAATTAGTATATTTAAGCGGCTGGAGACTGAGACTTTATATGAAGCATGAGAGCGCTTTAAGGATCTACTACGAAGATGCCCACAACACGATTATGCAGATTGGGTCCAGATTCAGTTGTTTTATAATGGGCTGAATGGTTCGAATATAACTGTGATTGATGCAGCAGCTGGAGGAGCTCTATTCAAGAAATCAGATGAGGAAGCCTACAATCTCTTAGAAGAAATAGCCATTAACCATTTTCAATGGCCAAGTTAACGTGCTACAGTGACCAAAGTGGCTGGTATATATGAAGTGGACCCTCTTGTGGCACTTATAGCTCAGATTTCCACCTTATCTACTCAAGTAGCAGCCTTGACAAATCCACGAGTATCATCTATTGAATCAGCGGTGGCTACAAATATGTAGTTATTGGAAGGAAACCCGAATTTTGAGCAAGTCCATTATGTGAAAAATCGGAACTTCAATAGCTATATAGAAAATCTTGTGCCTAACCGTTATCATCTGAACCTATCATAGGCTAATACAGAGAATGCCTTGCAACTTTTATCGGGCTTCGACTATCAAAGAGGTGAGCAGAAAACTTCCTTAGAAGATTTCATGGGCACGTTTGTTGCTAATACTTCAGCGAGGTTTGAGAAGAATGAGTCAAGACTAGACAATATTGAGACACATATGGAAAATATCGGGGCAACAATAAAGTCCTTAGAAACACAGATTGGGCAGATTACTTCCTTCATGACCAAACAGCAGTAAGGGGTATTTGGATAAACTGCCACAGCTGTCAAGCTATCTGTTTCATGTCAAAGCAGCTAGTGGATACAAAAGAAGAAGCTACCATGACCACCATTTGGGTGGTTGCGTCTGGCTGAAGACGTTAAACTTAACGCTAGTGGGGAGACAACCCTTGCATTTGCATCTTGTTTATTTGTTTATTGTGTGCTACTTATTAATTTGCATGTTATTTATGCAGGTAGCACGAAACACACAACGCCCGCGTAACCAAATTCTAACTAGCAAGAGCATGATCAACTCCATGCACGGTAGTGTTGTTCCTCACTCTTGTTCTTTATATTTATCTTTCATTGAGGACAATGCAAGTTTTAAGTTTGGGGGTGTGTGTGTGCATGTTTTTTACTTGTTATTTATATATAAAAAAAATTTCTTGTTTTTAGTCTTTGATAGTAAAGCATAAATTCTATGTAGAATTTTTTTTACTTATGGGTGAAATTTTAGAAACGATAAGTGTCCGATTTACTTTTATCTGATGCCTTGAATAGTTGATCTATGTTAGACTCGTAAGCACTTAAAAATAGGTTTTTAGCAGTGAATACTTAAGTAGTTGACAAGGTGACTAGTTGAAGAAATTGCATGTCGATGAATGACCGTTTGCTTAGATTTCTATCTTGATTTGCTAGTGTTATGATGTATGATATGGATAAGAAATAAAAGAAAAAAGTCTCTAAAGAAAGAAAATAAACCACATATAACCGATAAGCGTGAAGCTACCAATGGGAGAGTATTAGGACTACCATGAGGAGAAATGCTACCTTAAAGGGTAGGTGAGTTAAAAAAAGTGCAAAAAGAGAAGTAAAAAGAGACAAGAAAAGAAAAGAAAAATCATACCATACTGAGCACAAAATAAGGCAATTACAGAGCTTAATTGAGATATCTAGTTTGGTTTGACCCATCGATCTCAATATTTTAAACAAAACCATTAAGTTAGCTTACTAAGGATCAAGCTGTGACTGAACCTTTACACACACACACCCTGAGTCTAGCTTAGATAATTTATTCAAGAACTTGGATTCGAATTGCAATTGCGTACTTTGAAGGTTCTTTGATTTCATTTATAAGCTTTTTTTTAGGATAATTCTATGCGTAACTATCGGGACTATTTCTTTTGTTATTTTTATATTTTTGTATGATTGCATGTGTGTGAATGACATTTGAGGGTATCGTCGCTGTAAGCCCTCATGAGACTATAACTCGTCCACTAGGGTCACCTAGGGGTTAAAGGCTTGTTGAATACGCTAAATGTAATCGTGATCCCTACGAAAGTGGCTTAGTTAATTTAGTTATTTTTATTTATTTATTTGTAATTAGTTTTTATTTTGTCTTTTGCTCGGGACTAGCAAAACCTTAAGTTTGGGGGTGTTTGATAAGTGTGGTTTATACCCACTTATTCCGGCATTCGTAGCTTTTTATTTTGTTATGTTTCGAGCCATTTAATGTCATTTGTAGATTACTTTATGTGTTATTTGTAGGAAGGATTAGAACATCAAAAATTGAGCAAATACGAGTGTTTCGGGACCTATTGGAAGCATCAGACGCATACAGGAAACAACACGAATTGGAAGGAGAGAAAACAAGCAATTCTTACAAATACAGAAAATTTATTTGTTTATGGAGAAAAAAACACATTTGGGTTATAAAAGCAACAAAAAGAGTGGACAAATTGTTGACTAAAGAAAATAGAATTTAAAAAGGAAAGCAAGCTTCACGCAAATTAGAGAGCACACCAAGGCAGCCACTATATTTGACCAAAAAGCACATGTGGGCCATATTTGTGAAGGATAAGAGAAGTTTGACTTTGAAGAAATTAAAAGCAATGAGAGCCTGAGCGCTCATTTTCTGGCACTGCAAGCCAACTAATTACATACAAATTACCGAGAGGAGAGCGCTGTGGCGCCAATTCACAGAGTCGCGGCGCTGCGGGGTAAAGTCTGCGCCTTCCAGAAAAGTAAAATTAGAGTTTTTAAGATACCCAATGACACCAGGGCTCTATTATAAATACATGACTTCGTCCAAGACTCATGAATGAGGCTAATACACATCACAAAACACCAAAACACATATTTTAGAGAGATCTAATGAGGAGGATTGAAGAGCAACAAGAGGAGACAAAGACGTTGACATCCGAAGAGGAAGAGATTCAATTCGGGTTTTATCATCTTATTTCTTTCTTAAAACTCTAATGATTTCCATTAGATTCATGTTATCATCTTGTTTATCATTGTTTTTATCTAATGTCATGAACTAAACTCCTTAATTCTGGAGAATGATGTAACTGATGCTTGAACCTTTTTATTGATTGTTGATTTTGTTATGAAGTTTTATTAATTTATTTATATTCTTTTGAGTTTAATGATTCTTGATTGTTGGCCACAATTGAAGATGATGAATGTTTATAATCTATCACTCGAGAGATGAGATTTTGAATAGATCTAGAGAATATAACCTAGGATTTTATAGAGTTTGAGAGAATCTGTAGTCCTTTGAAGTCGTTAATATAGAATCACAAAGCGTAATGAGTTGTTAACTACTGGATTTTTATAGAGATATCGAAGTCTGTAGTTGATGATATTTTCACTGATGCTCGAGAGAGGGAGTGGATAATTTCGGAGTCTTGACTTATAAATAATTTAACTGAACAAGAATTAATTGGCATGACAAATACATAGGCGACAACTAGGTGAAATCACGAACTATAATCTCTATCGTATTAGTTCCTCATATTTTAATTATTTTATATTGATTTATTGAAATCTTTATTAATTGTTTTCTAAATAAAGTTAGGATTATCAATTGTAGTACTTAGTGCGAGTTAACGCAATCCATGTGGGTTCGACACTCTTCACTTATATTTATACTAAAACTTGACACCGTACAATTGCAGTACGATATAAAATATCACAACACTAATTTAATGTAAATCAAATTTACATCTATTATACAATAAACTTATATCAACTCTTGATATGAAATTAATTAATTCTATTCATTTCATGAATTATCAGATCAAACAATTTAATCCTTAAAACCCAAAAAATACATTGTCAACATTTGACGAAAAGTCGCCCTATTGCCCAACGAGTAAACTTAATATAATGGAACTCTCTAGGCTCACGTTCGGTTGTTACTTATATATATACATATATATCTCATATGCACTTACATATATTCATGAAGGCCTGCCCACCTACAAATCATGACTAAAAACAACACGACACGTCGAACCATACAAGTCGAGGTTAAAACATTAATGTATAATCTCTTCGTTATTACCGTTTCCAATTGAATAAGGTTATAATTTTACTGTCAAAACCTTATCTACTCAATATAAAATAAATTTTCATAATTATATTCCATTAATAAATAATATATGCAAAACTCTTTTTCAATATTATTTATAATGTTAAAGAAACAATTTCTTCAACGAACTTTCGGCCAAAACATTTCCGGAATATAATCTGAAAATTTCTGGAAACAAAATCCAACCATATGGACTGACGAATCCTTATATTAACACACACCAATCTTCATGAGCATCGGTCTATACCTAACAGTCATCCAGAGGTCAGACCATAAAAGGTCTCTGACATGCATGGTATCAGGCACACAGGATCACTCACAAGACCACCGTGGTGTCTCAAGTCAAAGGACCACAATAACTACTCAACTCGAAAAGACAACTATTGACAGTTTTATGGAATATCTATTAGTCATCTTTTATGAGTTTGTTCGATATTCATTCTACCAATGAATATCCACATTTCTATAGGAACTTCCGCTAAGCTCATAGTCTGTTGAGACAAACCATATGTCCATTACATATATAGACAATGCACTAGTCTTACCAATATAATGACAGACCCATGTCAATATCTCTAGACCACGAATAATTATATTCGAGAGAATGCGTGATATTTCTCAACACCATTTGCAACTCTTGCAACTATATTACCATATGTTGTAACTCTCTGGTCTTTACTAATTTCATATAAGGTTCCGAGTGAAACTCGAAATCTCTAACTCTTAGAGTAATCTAACAATTAGATTTACAAAATATAAATAAAAGTAAGAAATTACCATACAAATAAATTAATAATCATGATAAAGAAAATATTACATTGCATAAATAATAAATATTCATACAAAAATTGAATGGTGCTCGATCACCATTTCCAACACTCCCACTTGATCTAATGTCATTCACGATGGTATCTAATAACCATAGACTCCACGTGTTTCTCAAACAACTTGGGAGTTAAGGCTTTAGTCAGTGGGTCCGCTATATTTTCTTCAGTTCGTACTTTACAAACTATAATGGCACCTCCGTTGAGAGAAAACACAAACCCAGATGTAGACTTTCTATCATGTGGATCAGATTGAAAATCTGAATCCATGTAACCTCTCAATTGTAAGTCATTTTCTCCATAAATGAGAAACTTATCATTTGTAACCTTAAGGTATTTCAGGATATGTTTCACAGCCATCCAATGGTCCTGACCCGGATCAGACTGATAACGACTTGTAACACTTACAGCCATACTAATATCAGGTCTACTACATAACATGTCATACATTATGCTACCAATAGCGGAAGCATAAGGCTGGCTAAGCATTTTAGCCCTTTCATCATCTGTCTTAGGACACATTCTCTTAGACAGATGAATACCATGTTTGAAAGGCACATTGACTATCTTACAGTCAACAAAGTTGTACCTTTCTAAGATCAAATCAATGTAGTTGGACAGAGAGAGTCCTATCATCCTCCTCGCTCTATCTCTATAAAGCTTTATACCTAGTATATAAGAGGCCTCTCCCATATCCTTCATGGATAAATTCTTACTAAGATAGGCTTTGACAGATTGTAACATACCTATATCGTTTCCGATAATAAGTATATCATCAACATAAAGCACTAAGAAGACTATCATGCTCCCACTAACCTTTTTATAGACACGGGATTCCTCTTCATTTTTAATGAAATCAGACGATCTGATCACATCATCAAAACGAAGATTCCAACTATGGGAAGCTTGTTTAAGTCCATAAATAGACCTTTTAAACTTACATACCAGATTAGGATCTTTGGCGAATGCGAATCCTATGGGTTGTTCCATATGAATATCTTCCTCAAGATTTCCATTCAGAAAAGCCGTTTTCACATACATCTCCCAAATTTCATAATCATAGTGTGCGGCAATAGCTAATAAAATCTTGATTGACTTAAGCATGGCTACAGGAGAAAAGGTTTCCTCATAATCAATACCTGATTTCTGAGTATATCTTTTTGCTACTAGTCGGGCCTTAAAGGTTTCAACCTTTCCATCGGGCCTCTGCTTCCTCTTGAAACCCATTTACAACCGATGGGAACAATTTTTTCGGGAAGCGGAACCAAGTCCCAGACTTGATTATCATGCATTGAGGCAATCTCGGATTTCATAGCTTCCAGCCATTTCTCCGCATCGATGTCTAACATCGCCTCTCTGTAGGTTAAAAGATTCTTTTCTTCGATTAAGAAAACGTTGATGGCATCATCAGATGTCATCCCGTATCTGATAGGGGGTCTCGATATCCTTTTATGACCTACGAGGTAGTTGTGTCAAAAGTATCTCATCTTCCTGAACTTCTGGTTCTATCGTCGATTCAATGTTACTTTGATTGACTTTATCAAGATCAATCATTCTATGATCTGCATTTTCTAACACAAATTGTGTTTCTAAGAAAGTTGCATTTCGAGCAACGAACACATTTCGGTTCTCGGGATCATAGAACTGATATCCCATGGAATTTTTAGGATATCCATTGAATCGATACGTGTAACCTTTAGGTGCAAGTTTATCCTGCTGTGCAACTCTTACATAGGCAGGATAACCCCAAATCTTAACATACTTAAGACTCAGTTTCCTTCCAGTCCATAACTCATATGGAGTAGTCGGAACGGTTTTCGATGGAACTTTGTTCAGAAGATGAGCGGCAGTGTCTAGAGCATGGCCCCACAAGTATATTGGTAGATCAGTAAAACTCATCATCGATCGAACCATATCTAATAAAGTTTGATTCCTCCTCTCTGAAACATCATTGTGTTAAGGAGTGCATGAAGGAGCATACTGAGTGAGAATCCCATTCTCTTTTAAATAACTCACGAACTCACTTCTCATGTACTCACCGCCTCGATCTGATCGAAGGCATTTTAAGAGTTTTCCGGTTTGTTTCTCTACTTCAAATCGGTATTCTTTAACTTTTCAAAAGTTTTGATTTGTGTTTTATAAGAAATATATAACCAAATCGTTACAAATCATCGATAAAAGTTACAAAGTATTGAAACCCACCCATGGTAGCATGATTTATAGGACCACATACATCGGAATGCACAAGTTCCAATAAATCATTAGCACGGTTTCCAACACCACTAAATGAGGATTTGGTCATTTTACCTTGAATACAATATTCAAAAACTTGTAAAGGTTCTATGGTTAGATCTGATATCACACCATCATTAACTAGTTTGGTTAGGCGTTTTATGCATATAATACCTAATCTCATATGCCAAAGTTCTGTGTTATTTATTTCACCCGATCTTTTCCTTTTAGATTTCTCTATATTAAAGACATCACGATTTTTGGTAAGAATGTAATGACCATCAACCATGGGACATGAAACAAGCAAAACATTCATATTATCATATAAATTCAAAAGACTATCTTTAATATTTATATCAAATCCTTTGTTGTCAAGTACAGGAAGTGAAATGATTTGTCGTATCATAGTCGGCACAAAATAACAGTTATTAAGTTTAATATTACATTCATCAGAGAGTTTCAAAAACAAAAATCCTACTGCTTCAACTTATAGAGAATCTATATTCCCTACTCGCAGATGGATCCCTCCCGGCTTCAATCTTCTAGTTTCCCTCAGATCCTACAACGAATTTCAGATATGAGAAGGACAAGCGGTGTGTAACACCCAAGTCGAACTAGAATCAAAAGCAAGTGTAATGTCAATAATAGGAAAATAAATACCTGAGGGAGTTTTCTTCAAAGAAGCTAAATATTTCGGATAGTTGTGTTTCCAGTGTCCAAACATGTCGCAGTGGAAACATTTTCCTTTTGCAACATCTGTCTTCACCTTTGGCTTAGAAACCCCTACTGAAGCAACCTTTGGACCTTTACCTTTGACTTTCTTTTTCTTTTTCTGTTTCTTCCCAGCCGGCTTTTGAGAAGCCTGAGAAGGTCCAGAAGAAGAAGCACCAGTGACCATGAAAGCATAACTATTCTTATTCATGTATTCTTGAACCGTCAGCAACATATTATGCAACTCAGAATAGGTGGGAATCATCTTATGCATGTTAAAGTTAACGATAAATTCCTTGAAAGACTTAGGAATAGATGCAAGAATCACACTATTCCCGAGGCGGTTATCAATAGGAATATCCATCCTTTCGAGCTCTTCGATACAATCTATTCGCTTCATCACATGTGGGCTAACAGGTTTTCCCTCCGGGAGAAAAGTATGAAAAATCTCGATAGCCACCCTATGCATCTCTACCTGTGGTCGATCACTGAATAGTTCCTTCATATGCATCAAGATGGATCCAAAATCAGGCATCGGCATATAATTCCTCTATAGTTCCGGCACCATAGATCTCAAGATGTATGACCAGACTTTTTGATCATCATCCTTCCACCTCTTGAACGTCTCACGTTCTTCATCTAAAGCATCATCTGAAACCCTTGCGGGCATTGGGCGATCTAGAACATATTCAAGTTGCTCCGTTTGGCAGAGAATTCGGAGATTCATAAGCCAAACATTATAATTAACAGCACCCTGGAGCTTATGCGTATCAAGTATACGCGAAAGCGGGTTCGAAACAGACATTCGGTCTACACAAGGAAAAATAAAATAAAGCGGAAAATTAATATTTAAATATCATGATAAAACACTAAATATAATATGAATTTACTTTTTCTATAAAGTGCCATCGCATTGCCTTACATATTCCTTATAATCTCTACAAACAAGAATACAGAAATTTAACTCTTAAATCTCACAATGCAAAGTAGATCATTCTTGACATTTACACAAATCTCACGCTTTAGCAATATTGACCTTTGTAAATTCGAGAAGGTAGACAACTATTGTCAATTGCATCTCATGGAACTCTTACATTCGGTCCTAAATCGAATCTCATCCTCACGCTTTAGAAATATTGGATATTTCAATTTTTTAGATCAACTTGTCTATCGTCGAAAGTAGGATACTAATATCAACCTCACGCTTTAGCAATATTGGATAATACTTTCTCTTAAATTCGACTCATCTCATGTTTAACCGGATTAGAACAAAATATTACAACCAATCCCTCACGCTTTAGCAATATTGGGAATAATCATAATGGTTTAACTAAGACCATATAGACAAGCCGGACCATGTCATATTTTCACACAAAATTAATGACACTTAGATCTAGTGTAGAGATTTCAACAAGCTCAAATGCATACAAATATTTAAATGTATGCATGTACAATAAAATGCCTAAACATGTAATCTACTATTAAGCGTATGCATGGGCATTTTATACAATTAAGAAAAATTGTAAGGAACGTGAATAATTAAAGGCATGTATCGCTCATATACCACTTGTTGAGTGAGGAACGGATAAGCCGTACGCAGCGGAACCCACCCGAGATCAAATCCCGAGCAAATAAAATTTTTAGTTTTTTTTTTCGACAGTAACAAAAACTGTGTTTAAAATTTTTAATCACAAATTTTAATTTTCCAATGCACTAAAAATATTACCAATTTTTTTATGCATTAAAATAATTACCATAAGCTCAATTAAAAATTCTACACACTTTAAACAATTTATCAACTCTTGACAAATTAATCCAAATAATTAAATTATTCTCCAACACTTGAAAAATAATCCAAGCATACAAAATCACTATATCAACTATATACTAATTTTTCCATACACTTTTATGCTTCAATTCCTCACATACATGCTTCTAATTATTCAACACTTTCACAACAATTTTTCTCAACAAAAATCATCAACAAAACAATAATAAATTTACAAATTAAATTTACCAACAATTGATTTCAACCCTTGCCAATTGTTGAAGCTTTGCATCCAAAAACCTCAATTCCTCCAAGCTTTGAACTTCGTTCTTCCTCCACCAAATTGAGCTTCTCCAAGAACAAATCTTGGTGATCAAAATGTGGTTTGATCACTCAAGAATGGCAACAAGATTTTCCCCAAAATTTAACTCTTAAACCTTAGGAAAAATCCAAGCTTCAAGAACACAAACTAACCCTCAACCCTTTGGGATTAATTCTATGGACTTGATTATTGTTTGGGTAATTTTTGGTGAGAGTTTAGGCTTGATTTTGAGAGCAAAAATTAATCCTCTTCTTTGTTCTTGTTCGGCAGTATACAGAGAAGCAAAAGCAAAGCAATTTTAATTTCTTTTCATTTTGGTGGGGTTCGGCAGTGGCTTTTTTGAAAAAGGGAAAGTGATTTTTGCTCTTTATTTCATTTTGCTTTTATTAAAATTAATTAAAGAAAAAAAAAAAACAAACCATAGCCATTTAAACAAACCATGGTTCAAGGGAATCTTTTCCCTACACCACATATTCAAAAAGGTAACTTAACCAAGGTTAAAAATTAATCTCACCACTAAGTCAACTTAGTCACAATCAAATGATTTTAGTTACTTTAACTAAAAATATTCAATTGCATTAACTTAGTTACTTTAATTAATTAAAAGCTTTATTTGTATAAACCAAGTAATTAATTATGTACATTAATTTAACAATTAAATTAATTTACTAATTAATTACTAATTTAATGTAAATCAAATTTACATCTATTATAAACTTATATCAACTCTTGATATAAAATTAAATAATTCAATTCATCTCATCTCAAGAATTATCGGATCAAATAATTTAATCCTTAAAACCCAAAAAATATATTGTCAACATTTGACGAAAATTCGCCCTAGTGCCCAACGAGTAAACTTAATACAATGGAATTCTCTAGGCTCACGTTCGGTTGTTACTTATAGATATACATATATATCTCATATACACATATATATATTCATGAAGGCCTGCCACCTACAAATCATGACTAAAAACAACACGACACGTCGAACCATACAAGTCGAGGTTAAAACATTAATATATAATATCTTCGTCATTACCGTCTCCAATTGAATAAGGTTATAGTTTTAATGTCAAAACTTTATCTACTCAATATAAAATAAATTTTCATAATTATATTCCATTAATAAATAATATATGCAAAACTCTTTTTCAATATTATTTATAATGTTAAAGAAATATTTCTTCAACGAACTTTCGGCCAAAAGATTTCCGGAATATAATTTGAAAATTTCTGGAAACAAAATCCAACCTTATAAACTGACGAATCCTCATATTAACACACACCGATCTTCATTAGCATCGGTCTATACCTAACAGTCATCCAGAGGTCAGACCATAAAAGGTCTCTGACATGCATGGTATCAGGCACACAGGATCACTCACAAGACCACCGTGGTGTCTCAAGTCAAATGACCACAATAACTACTCAACTCGAAAAGACAATTATTGACAGTTTTATGGAATATCTATTAGTTATCTTTTATGAGTTTGTTCGATATTCATTCCACTAATGAATATCCGCATTTCTATACGAACTTCCGCTAAGCTCATAGTCTGTTGAGACAAACCATATGTCCATTACATATTTAGACAATGCACTAGTCTTACCAATATAATGACCGACCCATGTCAATATATCTAGACCAGGAATAATTTATATTCGAGAGAATGCGTGATATTTCTCAACTTCATTTGCAACTCTTGCAACTATATCACCATATGTTGTAACTCTCGGGTCTTTACTAATTTTATATAAGGTTCCGAGTGAAACTCGAAATCTCTAACTCTTAGAGTAATCTAACAATTAAATTTACAATATATAAATAAAAGTAAGAAATTACCATACAAATAAATAAATAATCATGATAAGGAAAATATTACATTGCATAAATAATAAATATTCATACAAAAAGTGAATGGTGCTCGATCACCATTTCCAACACTTCCTACACAATAAATTTGGAATATCCTTCGGATAAGGAATCATGAAAAGAAATACTATAGAAGAGAAAAGTTGTGCTTTACTTGTGAATAGGTAAAACAGAGTACATGAATTCAATAAGGAGAAGTTCAAATTGTATTAACCCTAAGAATAGATAGAACAATATAGACCTTCTGAACTTGTAAAACAATATGACTCCATTAAGGAAATGGTAGGTAAGTTGACCCAGTTCGCATATCATCTTTCCTTGTAGAGTCATATCTTAAGTAGATTAATATGTAGGATGGTACGGGAGTGAGATGGTGATGTCGTATAACATGCTTATAGTAGTAGTCTCTAATTGAGGCTCGCAACCTATATTGAAGTTTAAGTAGTTGTTTTAGAAATTAAAATGGACTATACTATATAGAGGAAATAATTAGGGCTTGTTTGATGAATTTAGATAGCAGAGAGAGAAAGAATTTCCATTAACCAAGCACATATAACATTATTTATCGAAAGGATATTTGAATGACTACATTATAGCAAGATGTGAGAAACCCATTAAGTATGCTCGAAGGTCTGAAAAACAGAAGTCGTAAGGATCTGGAGTAGTATCAGAGGCAGTGAAGGAAGACTAGTGAAACAAGGAAATGATGGGGATAACGTCAAGCTGGTATGAACTACATACAAATCATGACAAGGAAAATCTGAATTGGACAGGGAAGTTATGAATGGTCGATATTAAGAAAATTTTCAAATCAAGGAAGAATGAGTTTTTAGTAAGGAGAATACCCAGTCCTATATCTATTAAGTCATTTTGAAAGTTAAATATTACGGATCACATTTCCCGTAACTAGGATAAGAATTCACGGCAAGAACCATCGTACCTGGAATTGATTGAAGTAACCTCAACTAAGGAACAAATGATATAGCTTTATAGATTATTAGAATGCAGGTAGTACGACAGTGTTACAAAGATGGTATCATTGCGAACCCGAAGAAGTTATTAAAAGATTACTTCCCCAATTGTGTGCTTATTCAGGCAGAAGCTCCGGGTTCGATATGACTCGCGGATCAATCATTTTAAGGGGGAGAATTGTAACGGTCGAAATTTTGTAACATAAAAAAAATTAATTAGGATTTCAAATGGCCGGGATAAATTTTATTTTTTACCAAACTTAGGAAATTAATTAATGAAAATATTTGATTAAGTCTAATGGGCCAATGAGCTTTATGTGGAACTAGGCCCAATGAGTCTAGGATAGTTGTATTAAAATAGGCCAATATTTGGGCCCATTATGAGATAAATTGATGAGCTTAAATCCATGACATTAGGCTTTAAAAAATAAATAAAATAAAATAAAATGAAGGCCCAATAACATCCCTTGGTCGGCAGTCTCTAGTGTGTTCTACTTCTTTCATAACAAATTAAAAGAAGCAACCTAAGGCAAGCAATTCATTTCTTGCCGTGACATAAGAACAACTCAAGCTCTAAAAAGAAAGAAAGAAAAAAAGTTCTTCAATTAGTGAAAATGCATAGCAAGCGTTTGTTGAAATTCGGCCATGGTATGATTGAGCTATTCAGCATGGTTTTATGTTTGGTAATATGTGATTAGGGTGTTAGAATGTATGAAATTCATGGCTGAAGTAAATGAATTATATAGGGGAGTAAGTTGTGAAGACAGACAACAAGTTTCAGCTTCTGGACACTCTAGACATGTTGTTTTGTTTTTGGCTGTAACATAAATCCTATACCTTTTTTTGATGAAATAAAAACTTTTAAACAAACTATACATGTTAAGGTTTAATATTTTCAAAAATTATAATTTTTTGATTTAAGATGAAATTGCAGTAAAATTCAAAACTTGGTGGTTTTTCATGTGACCTGAATGTTGTCTTCACAAATAAGGTCTAAATATTCGACCATATCCTTAGTTTGGTAGATCAAAATCAAGATCCGTTAAATTTTAGATAAACTATATACATAAAAGAATAACATATCTAAAAATCAGAATTTTTGGACTTAAGACGAAGTCAAACCGAATTTTTGAAATTGGGTGATCTGCTGTGAATACACCCAGTTTGTTTTTTTTTATCATCCCTGAATTGCGCCTTAGTACTTGAGTTTTAGAAATCAAAACTGAGATCCGTAAAAACCAACATAAATTATACACATGAAAGCCCATTTTACTAAAATGTTAACTCTAGATTCCATCTCAATTAGTCGCAGTGAATTTCCGAAGTTAACTGTTGAGCAGAGGATTTTAAAGATTGGGCAGAATTTGGAATTTTACTATCACACTTGCGTAACACGAAACCTAAGCCGTAAAATTCATAGATGCCATAAATATTTCATATATTCAGAAATATTAAGAGTCCATGCATTACATATTCTTTTATGTCATATGAAAATATCCCGAGTTATACAAACTAACAGTTGTTTTGGCTTTAGATCGATGCCAGGATACTCGACGATTCTCCACATCGTGTACCGCTCTCGAATTGCCAAAGCACAATGAGTGGGTGCTTGTTTTAT
Organism: Zanthoxylum bungeanum; assembly: GCA_019454045.1. Taxonomy (NCBI): domain Eukaryota; kingdom Viridiplantae; phylum Streptophyta; class Magnoliopsida; order Sapindales; family Rutaceae; genus Zanthoxylum; species Zanthoxylum bungeanum. Next base: position 75,098 of record SKCR01036824.1, on the reverse strand, counting down.
GTTTTATTGACTAATGTTTTAAAATTATTTTCAAGTTTTGAGGTTTTAAATTGACGAAGAATATGCATGATGATTTTATATTTCCGTCTCAGAGCTTGTTTACTATTTTTATGATTTATGAACTATCTATACGTTTCCTCTGAGATGATCAATTGATGTTATGTTCCCCCCGACACTTGTTGCATGTTTTTATGTTTTTATGACTCGTCATATGTTTCTGTTGAGGAGCTTGTTCAGGGTCTCGTCCATCAGAAATGGATTGACTCGCTACATTGTCGCGAGGGATCGTTCGTTCCTCGTTCATTCTATGCGCGTGACTTGGGAGTTTAGCGCTTGATATGTTTTTGACGATACATGCATGAAAAATTATTTATGGATATGTTTTAGATTTTTCTTATGGTTTGTTATTTTTAGTATCCACTCACCAGGTTGTTCAAACGATCTGATCCCCTCAACTCCACAGTTTATTTTGCAGGTAGCCTTATCTGGTGAGCCATAGCAGCACATGAGCGTAAAGATCAAGATATGGAGTTTACTACAGTCCCTAGAGTATGGGTCGGTCATGCTAAGTTGTTGTTCACATTCAGATAGAATGCATATATGTCGGTGTGAGTCAAGTCTAGAGGTATATAATGTCATCTATATGAGGTATAAGTATTTATTTAAAGTTTGTTAGTTGTTCGTACGATGTTACTGTTGGGGCAGTTGTGGAACCCCTAGGGTCGGATCGGTGTCCCGCGCAGCGGAAGTGGATCTAACCCGTGGATATCTAGCATTAGTGTATTTTAAAAATTAATAAAATATAATATTTTATTTTTCAAGTACTTTAGGGAAAATCAGAAATAAATCTGGATCAGGAAAAATCATCGGGATAAAAAAATCGGACAAAATATACTATTACGCGGGTTAAGACATGATGCTGGGGCAGCATGCTACTTGCGAAACATGCTACCTGCGTAGCATGTTGCGCATGCTGCTGTGCAGTATGCCTTTAACTCTCGGTCAATATGGCCGAGAGTAACATATCTATTTTTTTCTAAAAATTAAAAATATATATATATATATATATTTTAAAACCCTTTAACACTTTTAAAATCACCCAAAATAATTTTAATTTCAAAACCAATCACAACACATATTATAAAATAAACATATATAAATTCTAAATATATATATATATATATATATATATTATATATATATTATATATATATATATATATATATATATATATCTGTGTGTGTGTGTGTGTGTTGTGTGTGTGTGTGTGTGTGTGTGTGTTTCTTTGAATCAAATTACAATCCAAAATAGAATCCCAATAAGAAATATCTCATGAACAATTCTAGGTCACCCAAAGGTAGTCAAGTGATTCTAGAATGGTAGCCATAACTCTAAGCTTTAATCTAGAGTTCCAAACTCTTATTAATTTTTCCATGTCCAACATGAACATCTTTGACCAAAATTATAAGCATGTTGTGTTTATACTTCCAAAGTGCCCTAACACAATTGATTAGCCTTATTTCAACATTAAGCTATGTGATCATGCATCTAATACACAAATGAACATAGCTTAGGAGAAGATCAAACATTACCTAGTAAGATTGATGCAAGATCCAATCTACATCTCCTTTGTTGAAATTGTTGGAGAACCTCCGAGGTGAGCAAGCTTGACTTCAAGATCCAATCTTGTTTCCAATGCTATCAAGCTTCACTTCAAGATCCAATCTTGATTTCTCCTAGATGAAATGTTGTAGAGACATCACAAGCTTCTCTAAACACTTCTCTAACTTAGGCTAATCTCTCAAGAATTACTTGTGTATAGCTTACTCAAGCTTTTGCTTATGCTTATACTTGGTATGTTTCTTGTAATTAAAACCTTCCTAAAGCTTGCTATTTATAGCAAAACTTAGGCAATTTTTAATTAATAAAAGTTGTAATCAACTTTTAAGTGGGCTTAATCTAATTTGTCTAAATATGTATAATTAGGTGTTACTAATCTTCATTGTCTCCCACTTTGATTTAATCCAATTAAATCAAGCCAAGGAATAGGAAATGGATTAGTTAAATGTTTTCCACTTTGATTTATTCCAATTAAATCAAGCCAAAACCACATATTATTACATACTTACAATTACCATAAATCCTCAAATGGTAGAGAAAATTATGATTTTACAATTAAGCCCTTGTGTAATTATTGAATTAATCCAATTAATCCAATTAGGTCAAAGTAAATAATCAATTTTATCCAATAACACTTGATTATCTTAGTTGATAATTATAATATCGAATATTATCTTTTTATCAAACTTAATCGGCTACCCAAGTGCTCAACGAGTACACTGTTGGATAATTATGACCCATAGCATCACTATTTTGTAAAGGACATGGTGTTCTTGTGCAAAATTAACTATGTGACAAAGAAAATTGCTCTTTTATCATTTTGTAATTGGATTACTTAGATATATAAATGATAAAAGTCCATATGATTAGTACCGGATTAATAAGATATGAGACAGTATTAATCCACGAAAGGTTTAATCATTAAATATCTCTAGTCGTAGTATTATCGAGACTGGACATCGATAATGTGGAATAGGCTAGTATCACACTTGTGCGAGTTATGGAAGCTTAACGGCATAGTTCTCATATATTTAAGTATTTGATACTTATGCAAGTGTGATAGGAGGTTCTGTTTACCGATGGTATGGGAACAGCTTCGCTCTGGATAGACCCCTCAGAATCCCATTGGTATTATGACTATGTGTATATGGGAATCCGAATCAGGGTAGGTGTATTTGGTTTTAACTTGAGACTTGCTTGCGACAATCAGTACGTTTTGGTTTTGGTCGTCCGGGGCTTTAACAGGTTCTGTGTACGCCTCTTCCGGGTTTACTGAGAATCGTAGTGTATTGGGTGTAATGTCAAGATGGAAGTATCACTTCAGTCATATGGAGATGATGATCACGCATGATACGGAACTAGTACTCTTAAGTACTGCAGTCATCGAGATAATATGATTAGGTCATGATTATCCGATTATAGAGAGTAGTTTCCAGTGATCCGATATATGCTTCGTACGGGGCAGACATAATTCCAGCCCCAGGCCTAGCATGTGACATCCGATACTGGATCGTTATACGTAATACTTAGTATACTACACCTGATAAAGATTATATATTCCTTTAAAGAATATTTCTGGAGAATTGGGTAGGTACGGTGCTTTGCTAGAAGCCAACCATGTCTTGTAAATCGGTAAGAACGTGGTACGCACGTGTTCGGATAGTCCGATGACCGTATTTACTGCCAGCATATCCAGGGATCTCTTGGGTCGCTTCCCGAAGATTCACCGATGACATTTGACTCGAACAGAATTAATCTATGATTAATTATGAGAGAGAAAATTAATCTGGGATTAATTATCAGAGAAAGAATTAATCTGAGATTAATTACGTCGAGAATTTATCTATGATTAAATTCGTCGAGAGGAGAGAGAACGCGATTAATTTGGAATTAATCGGTAAAATAAATTTAATAGTTAAATTGGATTTTTCTATTTAATTTATTTATTTGGGCTAAAATAATATATCGGATATATTAATTGAAATCGTATTTCAACACGAAATTAAAATTAGATTTTAATTCAAGCGAACGAATTAATTTGGAAATAATTCGCGAGAGACTTCCGTAATAATTTTGCTAGGCACTATTATTTAATTAAATTTGATTTAACTAAGTCGCGACGGAAAATTCGTTTAATCGGATTAAACGAACCCGAGCCTGAAGTGTGTTGAGCAAGCCACTTAATTTTGAATTTAAAGTGGGTCCCACCAACTTACATCATAAGTCACCTTTTTGGTGATACAAGTGGTTGGTTGTTTTAGATGGAAACTTGTAAAATACATTTGCTTTTTGGAAAAGCATTTTACCAACTTTGGAAGTCATTATTTTGGATTTAGATTTTGGAAATAAAAAAATTTACTATTCATTCTCTCCTTCAAGGAAAAAAATCGTGAGCTTCCTTCTCTCCCATGGAAATTTTGTTGCAAAATTTCAACTTTGCTAGCACATAGAGAGTCAAGTGAATGTGATAGGGAAACTCACCCATGAGTTTGGAACAACAAAGAAAGCTTGGAGCTTCCGAAATACAAAGAAAAAGTCTTGAAACTCATCCGGTCAATGTGAGTATTTCCGCAACTCTCTTTGATTTATTGACACATAAATAATCTTAGAGATCCTTGGCATGTTCTAGGAACAATAACAGTGGTATCAGAGCATCCTACTTTTGATTTGAAAATCTAGGGTTCATATACTTTAATTTGGGATTTTTGGCTTGGAGCTTTATTTGCCTTAATTGTTGGTTGAGTTATGTTTATATGATGTTGAATTGGATTTGTGCATTGTTGGATTTGTGAAATATTGATTAGATCAAAAAACCCTAAATTCTTAGCATGGCCGAATGTATGCCCTAGGAACACTCATGGTAATTTTTTTGATTTTAGACAATTGGATATGTTTAAAGCATGAAATAAATCGTGTATGTTGATTTAATTGGATTGAAATCAAATTGAGTATTATTTTGTGCACTATTGCCGTGGAGTGTGAAGCATGTAATAGATTGATTTTGCTTCGATTTATGTTGGACATGAATTTGAAATGTTGAGCATGATTAAATTGGATTAATTAGTGTTTTGGAAACATTAGATTATTTGATTAATTATGTTAATTGCACTTCAATTAAATTAATATGTAATTTGGAATAATGTGTTAATTTATTTGTTGTAATTGGGCTTAATGGGCTTGGTTGGGCCAAGTTTGGTTTAGGACAATTGGGTTGGATCCAATTGGGCCTAAAACCATTTCCATAAAAGTCCAAATATGACAATTGGGCCTTTAAATAATTTAATTGTGCTTAATGGGCCTAAATTGATTTTTGGCATAGGGTGATTCCTAATTGGGCCTTGGCATCTTGGGTTTGATCCATAATGGCCAAAGCTCATGCCTAAAGAATTAATTAAAAGCTCATTGGAATTAATTAAATAATATTGGATACTAATTGGGCCTTTGAGACCCATGAAGATTGGATTTGGAATCCAAGTCCAAAATGCACTATTAAAAGTGTAATTATTTAATTTGGAATTAAATATGAATTAGTATTGGATACAATTTAAATTGGATTTAAAATTGTAGTTCGATATAATTCAAGAATACGTACTTTGAGTATTTATTCTTAAACGAGTTGAACTCGCGCAAATCAAATCGTTGTTTGAACATTGGATGGTCATTAATTCAAAGATTAATTAATTGTATTAGATTGATTGAATAACATGCTTTGTGTGAATACTTGGATGTATTGTATGAATAATGTATATCGGATGGATATTAGAAGGTGGGGCCAATTTTGGTAATTATTGTAATAAATTTAGAATTTATTTAAATTGGACCTGCGTGTCCAGCCTATTATCTCTATTCTCTTTGTATTTCTCTTCTCACCAATTCCCCTCAATGCAAATGAGGTTTCTTTAGAAGTATTATGTAATTGGGTAGAAGTAAGAATAGTGCTAGCGGGAGAGAGGAAAGGGAGAGATTTCTTCTAGGAACAAAATTTGTTATATATACATCCGCATATCATTATTATTTTATTTCGCGCCTTATTATGCTTTTAGAATGCATGCTTAAGGGTGTATGATGAGACCTAATCAAAGATAATAAATTGGTTGCCAATTTACGCGAAAAACCCTCATCAAATATTAAGTGTTTTTCCTTCCATTGAGTGGTTCTCTCTCAAGATCCAAGATTGGCATTGGTTTGTTGGCCAAAGTCAATATCAATGTCCATCGCGGATGTGTTTGAACCACGAAAGCTTTGTTCTATATCGCATGTCTTAGGCGGTTGTGACTTGTTGGCCAAAGTCAAGGTCACCTCTAGTTCATCGACGTGGATTATGAAGCTTTCCCGCTGTCAATGGGTCCCGCTTAACTGGAATCATTAAGTTTGTTGAGCCAAAGCCAAGGCTTAGTTGATTCAGAGGAAAAAGGTTAGGAAATATATTGGATATAATTACATATATTGGATATATGTTTCGGACTTGGAGGTCCACCTACTGGATCTAGGAATTGGATGAGATCCAATTGATCTTAGAGATCTACCTAGTTAAGTTTCATATAACTTGTTGGCCAAAGTCAAGGTTGTGTGTTATTTAACGGGATCCTAGCCCACTAGGAAATTAGGTTTCCCGACTACTCCACAGAGGGTTAAAGGCTCGCCGAAAAATAGTGGGAGGCTAGTATTAAATTTTCAATTTCGTTTAGATACTTGCCAATACGCGCTCTTTTATTTTATTTATCGTTGTTATAAATATATATTAGTTGGATTAATATTTAATATAAATTTCGTTGAACAAGTTAGACTGTACAACACACTACTTCATTTGTAGTTGGTTATATAGTTGGACTATAGTAATCATTACATTTGATTGTACCCGAAATTATTGATTGGATAGTTGGACTATAGCAATCAATGTAGCTGAAAGATTAGCGTAAAAGAACATAATCCTATGTGAAAATGTCTTTAACGGCGTAAATTTTCAGATTGGGAATTGAATCTCAGGATAGACCTAGAAGCCAAGAAGTTACTCTAGAAAATAGAGAAACTTCTCGGGCCTGAGCCCGGAGTTGAGCAAATAGTAGAGCATGAGCTTAGGAAGACTCATCGTGATGATAACTTTAGTGCTCAATCTGTTATGCTTGCCGCAATGACTCCTTAATTTCGTCGTCAAAACTAAGGATTAGATCTTTATAACATGATGTTGAAATTAAAGGATCTTCACATATCTAATCTTAGGTCTTAGAAGTATGAATTACAAAAAAAGCTCTTTCGCTCACTAATGTCAGAGGGTACATCTGTCGAGCATTAGGTGTCGTAGATGATTGCTGACATCGAACAGCTAGGTTAGCTGGGCATTACCTACGAGGTCGAGACTTCTATAGATTTGATCTTATAGTCTCTGCCTGAATGGTGGGGCGGGTTCATCTTGAACCAAGAGAAAATTCTTGGAGAGTTAATGGTTATGCTCAAGGAAGCAAAGCCAGAGCTTCCAAAAGGGCAAGAAGTGCAATGAGCATCTTACTTCGACATCCCAGAAGGCCAAGGCTTGGCCGAAGGCTTCTAAAGGTATGAATTAAATGGGCAAAGGTAAAATCATCAGAGTCTTCTGGGAAGACAAAGGACATATCCCAAAGTGTCTACCTAAACTATGGAAAACGGGGTCATTGGAAGCGTGACTGCCGTATGGACAAGGTAGACATGAAGGATGTGAAGACGGGCAAGGCTCCGACTTCAGGTATGTTTGTTATAAACATGTCCACTACTGGTTTTAAAATTGGATTTTTAATACTGGATGTGGTACATACATATGTACTGATGTGTGGGATCTACTGATTAGCAAGAGACTGGCTTCAGATGAGATCGACTTATGAGTCAGAAACGGGACGAGAGTCGCTGTTTTGGCTCTGGGAACCTAACTTTTGGAACTGCCCTTTGGGCATGTACTTAAACTAGGAAACTGTTATAATGAACCTAGTTTGACTAGAAATATTATTTCTATATCTAGTATAACCCGTTGCGGGTAAACCTTTATGTTCCAGAACACCGGGTGTTTTGTTTAATAAAGATGATATTGAGATATACACATTAGATGTGAATAACATTATTTATATTTTGAATATAAATGAATCTCAAACATATAAAATGACAAACAAAAGGCTCAAACTGAATAAATCAAATGAGACTTATTTGTGGCATTGTTGTCTGGGACACATTAACGAGAATCGTATATCCACACTTTTGAGGAGTGGATACTTGGACGGATTTGATCCTAATTCAAATGATGTCTGTGAATCTTATTCATTAGGCAAAGTGCCTAAAACGCCTTTTAGCAGTAAAGGTGTACGAGCCACCAAGCTGTTAGCCCTCATTCATGGTGACGTAAGTAGGCTCATATCTAGCTAGGCTAGGAGTGGATATAAATATTCCGTAACCTTTACGGATGTTGCATTGCGTTATAGTCATGTGTATCTTATGAAACACAAGTCGGAAACTTTTGATATAATCAATGAGTTTCGACACGAAGTAGAAAAATAGACCGGTAAAAGTATTAAAACGTTACGGTTGGACCATGGTGGAAAATACTTAAGCAATGAGTTTCTCGATTACTTGAAAGAGTATGGTATTCCTTCATAGTTGACTCCTCTCGGAACACCTCAATTGAGTGGTGTGTCCGAACGAAGAAACCGGACTTTGTTGAAGATGGTTAGGTTAATATGAGTCGCACTGAGCTACCAATTTCCTTCACGGGATACACATTGAACAGTGCAATACTTATTTTGAATAAGGTTCCGTTAAAGTCTGTTAGACAGACTTCATATGGAATATGGACAGGAAAAAAATTGGGTTTCTCATTCCTGAAGATTTGGGAATGCTGGGCATATGTTTGGATGGTACCAAACTAGAACCCAAATCGGATAAATACCTATTTGTAATTGGTTATCCTAGGGAAACCATTTCCATAACTCACAAGAGAACAAAGATATTTGTTGCTCTCAATGCGGTTTTCCTAAGAGGAATTCCTAAATGTAGTGGTAAGTGGGAGGAAAGTAGAACTCGATGAAAATAGGAGTGATATTGTTCCTGCCACCGATCTCCTTAACAGAACACGAACAGTTCATCAAGGATGAGACTGTCCCATGATCTTCTAATATATAAGAACCGCGTGGGTCGGAGAGAGTCAGAAAACAACCTAAGAGGTATGGGTTTCTGATTTCACCTAATGAAGATATCAATCTTATTAAGGAAAACAAACTGGCTACGTATGAGGAAACGATACAAGGTATCAACTCCGCTATATGGCAAGGTGCCATAATGTCCGAAATAGATTCCATGCATACCAACCAAGTTTGGATTGGTTGATGTACCAGAAGGCATTATGTCTATTGGTACTAAATAGGTCTTCAAGGAAGACAAACATGAATGGCAACATACAAACGTACAAAGCTAGGCAGGTATCATCATCAACATGGTGTTGATTACGACGAAACCTTTTACCTGTTTCCATGGTTAAATCCATTCGGATAATGCTTGCTAATACTGAATATTTCAATTATGAAATATGGAAGATGGACGTCATGCAAAAAAGGTTTGCAAGTTAATTCGATCCATTTATGGATTGAAGCAAGCATTGTGTTCTTAGAACCAACGTTTTGATGAGATCATAATGGTATATGGTTTCATTCAAAACGAAGATGATTCTTATGTATATAAGAAGGTTAGTGGGAGGGCACTGACAATGATTATCCTATTCGTTGATGATGTATTACTTCTTAGCAATGACATTCACATGTTTATAATCGGTGAAAGCTTGGCTTTCATTAAAATTCTCCATGGAATACTTGGGAGATGCAACCTTTATTATAGGAATACGGATCTAATGGGATAGATCTAAAAGTTGTTGGCACTCTCCGAGAACTCGTACTGTGACAAACATGTACACGACCTGGTGTCTCATATGCTTTGAGCATATGGAGTCACAATCAGGCCGATCCAGGTGATGGTCACTGGATTGATGTAAAGAACATCATTGAGTATCGTAGACGAACTAAGGATGCTTTCTTAATTTATGGAGAAGGAGAACTTGAAGTGACTAGGTTCACCGTTGCAAGTTTCCAAAATGATAAAGAAGACTTTAATTCGCAATCAGGGTACGTATTTTGTTTGAACAACGGAACAGTGAGCTGGAAATCTTCCAAGCAAGATACTGTTGCCGATTCAACAAAAGAGGATTATATTGCTGCAGCTGAGGCAGCAGTAGAAGCATTTTTGGATCTATAAAATTCCTAATTAGATTAGCAGTAGTTCTGTTAGCAGCTGAGCTAGGCTACAGCACAGGCTAAAGAATTACGGTCTCATCAACGATCCAAGTATGTACTTCGACTATTTCATCTAATTCGTCAGATCATACATCGTGGCGATGTGATGATCTAATAAATTGCATCAGATGATAACCTTGTAAATCCGCTGATGAAAGCGATATCTCAGCATAAGCATGAGCGACCCGTACATAGTTCAAGTGTTGGAAACTTGAGTGATTGGCTATAGGCCAAGTGAGAGACTGTTGGACAATTATGACCCATAGCATCACTATTTTGTAAAGGACATGGTGTTCTTGTGCAAAATTAACTATGTGACAAAGGAAATTGCACTTTTACAATTTTGTAATTGGATTACTTAGATATATAAATGATAAAGTCCATATGATTAGTACCAGATTAATAAGATATGAGACAGTATTAATCCACGAAAGGTTTAATCATTAAATATCCCTAGTCGTAGTATTATCGAGACTGGACATCGATAATACGGAATAGGCTAGTATCGCACTTGTGCGCGTTATGGAAGCTTAACGACATAGTTCTCATATATTTAAGTATTGGATACTTATGCAAGTGTGATAGGAGGTTCTGTTTACCGATGGTACGGGAACAGTTTCGCTATGGATAGACCCATTGGAATCTCATTGGTAGTATGACTATGTTTCTATGGGAATCCGAACCAGGGTAGGTGTATTTGGTCTTAACCTGAGACTTGCATTGCTAATACTTGCGACAATCAGTACGCTTTGGTTTTGGCCATCCGGGGCTTTAACATGTTCTGTGTACGCCTCTTCTGGGTTTACTGAGAATCGTAGTGTATTGGGTGTGATGTCAAAATGGAAGTACCACTTCAGTCATATGGAGATGATGATCACGCATGATACGGAACTAGTACTCTTAAGTACTGCAGTCATCGGGATAATATGACTAAGTCATGATTATCCGATTATATAGAGTAGTTGCCAGTGATCCGATATATGCTTCGTACGGGGCATACATAATTCCAGCCCCAGGCCTAGCATGTGACATCCGATACTGGATCGTTATACGTAATACTTAGTATATTACGCCTGATAAAGATTATATATTCCTTTAAAGAATATTTCTGGAGAATTGGACAGGCACGGTGCTTTTTATAAGTCAACCATGTCGTGTAAATCGGTAAGAACGTGGTACCGGGTACGTACGTGTTCGGATAGTCCGATGACCGTATTAACTACCAACATATCCAGGGATCTCTTGGGTCGCTTCCCGAAGATTCATCGATGACATTTGACTCGAACAGAATTAATCTAGGATTAATTATGAGAGAGAAAATTAATTTGAGATTAATTACGTCAAAAATTAATCTGTGATTAATTATCAGAAAAAGAATTAATCTGAAATTAATTACGTCGAGAATTTATCTGGGATTAAATTCGTCGAGAGGAGAGAGAACGCGATTAATTTGGAATTAATCGGTAAAATAAATTTAATAGTTAAATTGGATTTTTCTATTTAATTTATTGTTTGGGCTAAAATAATATATCAGATATATTAATTGAAATCGGATTTCAACACGGAATTAAAATTGGATTTTAATTCAAGCGAACAAATTAATTTGGAATTAATTCACGAGCGACTTCCGTAATAATTTTGGTATGCATTATTATTTAATTAAATTGGATTTAATTAAGTCGTGACGGAAAATTCGTTTAATCGATTAAACGAACCCGAGCCCGAAGTGTGTTGAGCAAGCCACTTAATTTTGAATTTAAAGTGGGTCCCACCAACTTATATTATAAGTCACCTTTTTGGTGATAGAAGTGGTTGGTTGTTTTAGATGGAAACTTGTAAAATACATTTGCTATTTGGAAAAGCATTTTACCAACTTTGGAAGTCATTATTTTGGATTTAGATTTTGGAAAAAAAATGCATTATTCATTCTCTCCTTCAAGGAAACACCGTGAGCTTCCTCCTCTCCCATGGAAATTTTGTTGCAAAATTTCAAATTTGCTAGCTCATAGAGAGTCAAGTGAAGGTGATAGGGAAACTCACCCATGAGTTTGGAACAACAAAGAAAGCTTGGAGCTTCCGAAATACAAAGAAAAAGTCTTGAAACTCATCCGGTCAATGTGAGTATTTCCTCAACTCTCTTTGATTTATTCACACACAAATCATCTTAGAGATCCTTGGCATGTTCTAGGAACACTAACATACACTTCATATTGGGACTCTCTAAGTTCAGACACATTCGTCATATAAGCCTAGCTAATATGCACACAGTTCGGCCACCTCCGAATTCTCGATGAACACGAACGACCTTTCTGAACTATACAAGTCAAGGTCATCACTTATGTTTAACAATCCCTCCATCGTAGGCTATCCAAGTTGTGCTTAAGAAACATAGAATATACCATCAAGTTTCTGAGGCGCACATCTTATGTCGACATGTCCACGATTTTTCATAACTGATGTGATCCACCCTGTGTGATTGACTTTAGCCAAAGCTTTAAGAATCATGACTTTACTAACATGGATACATAAACCCCTTATGATACACATACGGGCTGACAGATCCTATCTTGCTTCGCACTTGATTACTGAGTGCATCGGTCCACACCCAACGAACATCTAGTGGCCAGACCGTGAAAGGTTTCTGACATACATGGCATCAAAGTGTGGAGGATCTCACACAAAATCAATATTGTCCTATAGTCAAAGAATTACATATGCTACTCGACTCGAGAAGATTCCTATTGACGGTGGTGTGTACTTCCAACTATTAGGAATCGCATGTGAGTCATTCAGAATTCGCTTCAACGAATACCCACATGTCTATACGAGTTTCCAAAATTCATGGTACAACGGGTTAACCGTTGGAACTCCAATTCCAATATACGGCATGTGCTAGTCTTATAGGTTATAGGAATTTGACCATATTACAAAACCAATGACTAGGATTATTTACTTTAAGAATAATTTGTTGGGGTTGGTGCTCAGAGCGCCAATTCCCGGTTGTATTTCTGTTAATACTTCTGTAAAACATTATTATTATGAATAATATATGCAGTTTCTATAATATAATCTATCTTTCTATATGGTAAAGACGTAATGACCCTAGAATGATTAGTCATGATACAGTTGCAAAAGCGTCGCAACGGACATTGAGAAGTATCATGACGTTGTCATTCTCAGACAGTTCCTGGTCAAGGTTTACACTACTTGGTCAGTATAGTAAACCCGTTGAGACCGGTACATGTCGTATACTGGAATATATGATTCCAAAGTTTTCTCAATGAACCATTAGTCTTGGAGACTAGTATAGACGTGTAGGTGTTTATAGCGGATAAACACTGAACGACTCACCGAAGATTCTTAATGGATGGTACACCAGCGTCAATAAGAATCTTCTTGGGTTGAGTAGCACTTGTGATTCTTAGACTTGAGATGCCATTGTGGGCACATGAGACATCTTCTACACTTAGACGGCAGTCACGTCACCGATCTATTTAGATCAGACCTCCGCCTGTTCGTTGGGTGTAGACAGATCCTCAGGGTGTCCTATGTGTATCAAGATAGGATCCGTCAGTTCTGTGTATCAGAGCATAGGTAGTCCATATGATTAGCAATCAGATAAAACCATGGGCCCGTGGTAAAGTTTAGAAGCCAGTTCTAAACATTCTTTTAGAGATTGCTAATAGAATAGTCGACTGGATAATCCCGATAGAGATTTGACGTTTACATCTATATCTCTGGGATTTATCCGGATACCTGTGACGGAGGAATTATACATTTGCCATGACCTTGACCTGTATGGTTCAGCGAGATTATCCGTGATCGTCATAATCTACGGGTGGATAAATTATGGACACGAAATTAGATTTCGTGACGGATATACCTGAATCTAGAGAGTCTCAATAATGAAACATACTCGTAGAGCACTAGAGCAACATTAATAAATAATATTGATTATTTATAAATTCGTTTAAAGGTTAAACGCAAGATACGTGCTAAAAGGACTAGATAGTCATTTGCCTAATTATTGTGTATTTACATTTAATACTTGATTAATTTAAATACACATTAATTAATAGTCAAAATGAGTTATTTGACTTATATCCTAAATGAATATATGTTTTTAATATTTAATGTAAATATTATATATATATTTAATATATTTGTATTTGATTAATTAATTGATTATTTAATTGTTAAATGATTAAATTAATTAAAATATAAATATCTTACATTAGGATATTTAAAGTAAATGATGTTAGTTGCTTTTGTTGACTTAAATAAATATCTAATAAAGTTGTATTAAGATATTTATGCAGTTGATAACATTAATTTGAAATGAAATTGAAATTACATTACTTGTATTTGCTAAGGTGAAATTCGGCCAAGGCACATTTGGTGCAAGTATATATTGATTTTCATTTCACTTTACACTTAACCTAATACACTTTACAAAAGGAAAACTCCATTGAAGAACTAAGGAAAGCTTGAGAAAAGAAAGATAAATCAAAGAAAGCTTGGAATTTTAGTAAGTTTTTCAAGCTTGCTATTAGAGAGGAAAATGTTCCTTAGGTTCTAGGCTTCAACATGTGATGTTCTTAGATTATTTCTTTCTTTATTTGTTTGTGTTTTTGTTGATGGAAGTTTGGTAGAAGTGTTGAGCATGTATGGTGAAGGAAGGTTGTGACTATTGTAGTTGTAAACTTTCTTTTATGGTTTTTGAAACCATGTTGCTAATCTAGAGTTATTGACCCACTCTTAAATGACCTAGATTTGATCTTGAGTTGTTTCATTGTGTTGAGACTTGGATTGGATGGAAGAATGATGATTGAAGTAATTGATTTAATGTATTTGGTCTAATTTGTCCAATTTGAGGAAATTGAAAAATTAGGGTTCTTGACCAATTCCAAATTTGGGGGATTTCATATATGTTGTGCATTTGTGTGTGTATATGATGCATATAAAGTTTCATGATCATTGGATTACATCTTGATGTGTTTTGATGCATGAAATGACAAAATGCACAAACCCCCCCCCCCCTTTGGAGGTGCTCACGGCTTTGAGTCAAATTTTGGGGATTTTGTTGCTTTTGGTGTTTTGATGTTTTGAACATCATAAGTTCATCTTGGAAATGATTTAGAATCATTCAAAATTGATTGGATCAATTTCGGACTAAAATGGACAAAAATACAAAGTAAGGGTATTTCGGTAAATTCACTTAAATATGATTTATTTAATTTATTTTCGTAATTTGATTATTGGAATGTTAAATAAATATGTTTATTTAATTAATCCAAGAAAAAGTTTTGAAATCTGAAAATCGGATTTTCACCGCTTCCGCTGCGTTACCGGATTCACCTCCTAAAAACCCCTACATAATTTACACCTAGTGTCAAGACTATTCTAAGGTCGATATCATTCTTAGCATATCTATACATCAATCTAATACGCATAATGACAATACCATTAAAAGGTATGAAATGAAATTTAGTTATTTTATTAATAAATAATAAAATTTACAATTCGGATTGGCACTTTAAGCACCAACTCCATCAAACTCACACTTGCTTAGTGCCAATCTGGATGGTATCGTTGTCCCATCTCCTCCACATGTTTATCGAATAAGTTAGGAGGTAAGGCCTTAGTAAGGGGGTCTGCTATGTTGTCTTGTCCTTGAACCTTCAAGACCACTATGTCTTTTTGTTCAATTATCTCTCTAATTACAGGGTCTTTCATTTCCACGTGTTTAGACTTGGAATGCACCCTCGGATCTTTAGCCTGCGCGATGGCTCCATTATTATCACAGTACAATGGGATCGAATCCGCAATACTAGGCACGACGCCAAGTTCTGTGATAAAATTTCTAATCCAAACAGCTTCTGAAGTCGCTATAAATTCCACCTCAGTGGTGGAATCAGCTGTTGAGCCTTTCTTTGAACATCGCCAACTAACAACACCACCGTTTTAGGGTAAAAATATATCATGATGTAGATTTTCTATCATCTGGATGTCAGAGTCTATATAACCCTTAACTTGTAGCTCATCTTCTCCATATATCAGAAAATTATCCCAATATCTTTAAGATATTTTAGGATATATTTCACGATTGTCCAATGATCATTACATGGATCAGATTGATATCGGCTGGTCACACTGTTGCCGAAACTGATGTCAAGTCTAGTACATAGCATAGCATACATTATACTTCCAATACAATAAGCATATAGCAAGTTAGACATCCTAACTTTCTCTTCCTCAGTTTGAGGTGTCATTTTCTTCGAAATATATCGTATCGGAAAGGTACATTTGCTGCCTTATAGTTGGTAAAATTATACCTTTCTAACATTTTATCTATGTACGTCGATTGTAACAACCCTATAAGCTTCCTAACTCTATCTCAGTAGAGCCTTATACCTAGTATATAGGAAGCTTCACCCATATCTTTCATGGAGAAGTTCGTGCAAAGGTAGGATTTCACACTTTGCATCATCCCTATATTATTTTCTATGATAAAGATGTCATCTACATACAAGACTAGGAAAACTATCATGATTCCATTAACTTTCTATAAACACATGGTTCTTCCTCATTTTTTATGAATCCAAATAATCTAATTATCTCATCAAAACGACGATTCCAGCTTCGGGATGCTTGTTTAAGTCTATAAATAGACTTTTGGAGCTTACAAACCAAGTTTGAAGTCTCACTAGATACGAAACCCTCTGGTTGTTCCATATAGATATCCTCTTCAAGGAATCCATTTAGGAAAGCGGTTTGCACATCCATCTGCCATATCTCATAGTCGTGATATGTAGCCATGGCTAAAAGAATCCTAATGGATTTTAGCATGGCTACTGGTGAACCTCATAGTCAATCACAAGACGTTGAGTGTAACCTTTCGCTACCAGTCGGGCCTTAAAGGTTTCCAACTTTCCATCAGACCCTCGCTTCCTTTTGTAAACCCATTGACAACCAATAGGTTTAACTCATTCAGGATGTTCAACTAAGTCCCAGACTTGATTGGCATACATTGAACCCATTTCGGATTTCATGGCTTCTTGCCATTTTCCCAAATTGATATCCAATATCGCTTCTTTATACGTATTCGAATCTGTTTCCTCCAAGAGGAGAACATCAAGGCTCACATTAGATGTTAAAAATAATCTCTCAGGAGGCCTTGATATTCTATTCGAATTACGTAGAACCTTTGTTGTAGATCCTTCTATCTCTGGTTCCATCTCTGGTTTCTTAATGTTGGGATCAAACTCATCAAGTTTAATCTCTCTACAATTCATATTTTCTCTCAAAAATTGTTTTTCAAGAAAAGTTACAAAGTGAACAAAAAATACATTTCGTTGCTCGGAATCATAGAATTGATATCCCATGGAATTATCAGGATATCCAACGAACCTACATTTATACCCTCTGGGTGCTAGTTTATCCCGCTGTGTAATTCTAAAGTATGCAGGACAACCCCAAATCTTTAAATGTTTAAGACTTGGATTTCTACCGTACCATATCTGATAGGGGATCATAGAAACAGCGTTTGATGAAACCCTATTAAGTATGTAGGCAGCAGTAAGTAAAGAGTAACCCCAAAGGTAATAAGGAAGATCTGTATAGCTCATCATGGATCGCACCATATCCAATAAAGTATGATTTCTACGCTCAGATACACCATTTTATTGAGGTGTTCCTGGTGGGCTAGAATTCCATTCTCCTTTAAATAATTTCTGAATTATTCACTCATATATTCACCGCATCGATCTGATCTAAGGCACTTGATGAATTTACTGGTTTGTTTTTCTATTTCGTTTCAGAATATTTTGAACTTGTCAAATGTTTCCGACTTATGTTTCATCAGATAGACATATCCATATCTAGACTTGTCATTTGTGAAAGTCATAAAGTATATTGAGCCATCATGAGCAACATGATTTAATGGACCACACACATTGCTGTGTATTAGCTCCAATAAATCTCCAGCACGGTGTCCAAAACCTAGAAATGGGGCATTTGTCATCTTTCCTTGGATACATGACTCACAAATATGATAAGGATCTAAGGTAATATTTTCAATCAAACCATCATTTACCAATTTGGATAGATGTCTAACACCTATGTGGCCCAATCTCATATGTCATAATTCAGTATTATTTGGTTCAGATTTCCTACTTGTATTTTTCTCTATATTAAAGACATCTCTATATGTTTCTAAAACATAGTGACTGTTTGATAAAGAACATTCATGTTTCAATAAAAAAAATTATCATACAAACATAAAAGTTCCATCCTTAATGTTTATTTTATATCCATTTTTATCTAATATTGGCAGTGATATTATATGTCTGATAATTAAGAGAACATAATAACAGTCATGCAAATCTAATTTACATCCATTTAGGAGATCTAGAACAACTGTTCATATGGCCTTAACATCCAATGTCTCGCCATTGCCAACTCTAAGATGGATCTCTCATTTATTCTACCTTCTTTTAACCCTCATTTCCTGTAGGGAATTGCAAATATGAGTAAGACTGCCAGTGTCTAACACCCATCCACTATTTGCATCTAAGGCTAATGAGACGTCAATAATTGGAAAAATACAAAGCGTACCTGAGGGTTCTGTTTTTTCTTTTAGCTCTGGACAGTCATTTTTCCAGTGTCCAGGCTTCTTCCATTGTAGACATTAATCACGAGCTACTTTCGGTTTTGCGCTATTACGCTTCTTGAAGTTTTTCTTTGATATCTTCTTCTTCTCTATCTTTATTTTCTTTGATTTCCCAAAAGTGTTTGAGGAGCCAGCTCCACCATGGAGATACAGTATGGGGTTGCCTTTCCTCAAATCTTGTTCCGTCATGCGTAGGATGTTATGAAGTTCTTCGTACGTGGCTTGCATCGAATGCATATGGAAATTTAATACAAAACCATCATAAGAACCAAGCAAAGAAGACATAATCAAATTACGGCCCATCCGTTCATCAAACACAATGCCTTGTCGTTCCAGATATCGAATCTAGTATATCATGTTCAAAACATGAGTGCTGACAGCTCCTCCCTCCTTGAGTTCAGCACGGAACAATTCCTTAGACCTTCGATAAAGTTTCATCTCTTGATTTGCCTCGAAAAACTCCTTGAGTGTTCGCATGATGCTCCAAACATCTGGTACTTCAATGTACTGTCTCGGAAAATCTGGAACCATTGATCCCAAGATGTAGGATTTCACCTTCAGGTTATCATCCTTCCATCTATCAAAAGTTTCTCGCTCTTCTGGAGTGGAGTCATGATCGATTTCAACAGGCAGTGGATTGATAGTGACATAAGTCAACTTTTCATACTCCAAGACAATGCACATGTTCATTTCCCATTCGAAATAGTTCCCGGCTTCTTTTAGCTTATTGGAATCCAAAAGTTTCATCAATGGATTAGCGGCAGCCATCTACAAGACAACATTTTTTAGTAGTATCAAAACAATTTTCATTTCACAATAATAAAACTAATTGATTATGGAATTTTAAATTTATTAGTGCCATCCCACTACTTTACGTAATTCTGTAATCTCTCTTAACGGAAAAATAGAAATTTGATTATCAAAATTTCATAGCGAGAAGTGGATCCCATGACATTTACTCTAGCCTCACACTAATGTTGATATTGGCCTTTATAAACTCATTAGTTAGACCTCCAAGGTCAATCACTTCATGTGACTCCTAGTTTGATCCTGAACCGTTTCTTATCCTCACACTAATGACGATATTGGATTAAGACGTGTTCTAGGTGTATATTTGTCAATGTGCACTAATGAGCTTCGTATGTACACCGTCACACGAATGACGATATTGGGTGACCGCGTTAACTCATCATGTTACATCTAATGTTTTACCGGAGCGACCTAAGTTCCGAGCACTTATACCCTCACACTAATGACGATATTGGATATAAGTAGTAAGAACCCATTCATCTCCGTATTGACAAGACGGACCATCCAATAATGCTCCAACACTACTAATACTATTACTTAAATAAAATAATCACCTAATCATGAGAGATTTATGACAATCAAGTCATTAATTTAATTAGGTAGATTCAAACATATGTGTTGTGTGGTTAAGCCTTGCTACTGATACCATTCCGTTGGGGCAGTTGTGGAACCCCTAGGGTCGGATCGGTGTCCCGCGCAAGGGAAGTGTGATTGGGAGTATTTTAAAATTAATAAAATTTAATATTTTATTTTTCAACTGTTTTATGGAAAATCAGAAATAAATCTAGATCCGAAAAAATCAATGGGATAAAAAATCGGACAAAAGATACAATTATGCGGGTTAGGACTGCGCATACTGCTGCCCCCAGCAGCATGTCCAGGTGCTGCAGCGCCACAAAAGTGGCGCTGCAGCCCCTAACTCTTGGCCAATATGGCCGAGAGTAACATATCTATTTTTTTATTTTCTAAAAACAAAAAAAAAATTAAAACCCTTTAACACTTTTAAAATCACCCAAAACAATTTTAATTTCAAAACCAATCACAACACATATTATAAAATAAACATATATAAATTCTAAGTATATATATATGCGTTTTTTTTAATCAAATTACAACCCAAAATATAATACCAATAAGAAGTGTCTCATGAACAATTTTAGGTCACCCAAAGATGGTCAAGTGATTCTAGAATGGTAGCCATAGCTCTAAGCTTTAACCTCGTGTTCCAAACTCTTATTAATTGTTCCATGTCCAACATGAACATCTTTGACCTAAATTATAAGCATGTTGTGTTTATACTTCTAAAGTATCCTAACACAATTGATTAGCCTTATTTCAATATTAAGGTATGTGATCATGCATCTAATACAAAAATGAACATAGCTTAGGAGAAGATAAAACATTACCTAGTAAGCTTGATGCAAGATCCAATCTACCTCTCCTTTATTGAAATTGTTGGAGAACCTCCGAGGTGAGCAAGCTTGACTTCAAGATCCAATCTTGTTTTCAATGCTACCAAACTTCACTTCAAGATCCAATCTTGATTTCTCCTAGATGAAATGTTGTAGAGACCTCACAAGCTTTTCTAAACACTTCTCTAACTTAGGCTAATCTCTCAAGAATTACTTGTGTATAGTTTACTCAAGCTTTTGCTTATGCTTATACTTGTTATGTTTCTTGTAATTAAAACCTTCCTAAAGCTTGCTATTTATAGCAAAACTTAGGCAATTTTTAATTAATATAAGTTGTAATCAACTTTTAAGTGGGCTTAATCTAATTTGTCCAAATATGTATAATTAGGTGTGACTAATCTTCATTGTCTCCCACTTTGATTTAATCCAATTAAATCAAGCCAAGGATTAGGAAATAGATTAGTTAAATGTTTTCCACTTTGATTTAATCCAATTAAATCAAGCCAAAACCACATATTATTACATACTTACAATTACCATAATATCCTCAAATGGTAGAGATAATTATGATTTTACAATTAAGCCCTTGTGTAATTATTGAATTAATCCAATTACGTCAAAGTAAATAATCAATGTTATCTAATAACACTTGATTATCTTAGTTGATAATTATAATATCGAATATTATCTTTTATCAAAATTAATCGGCTACCCAAGTGTTAAACGATTACACTTCATATTGGGACTCTCTAAGTTCAGACATGTTCGTCATATAAGTCTAACTAATATGTACGCAGTTCGGCCACCTTCGAATTCGCGAAGAACACGTACGACCTTTCTGAACTATATAAGTCAAGGTCATCACATATGTTTAACAATCCATCTGTCGTAGGCTATCCTAATTATGTTTAGGAAACATAGAATATACCTTCAAGTTTCCGAGGCGCACATCTCATGTCGACATGTCCACGATTCTTCATAATTGATGTGATCCACCTTAGGTGATCGACTTTGGCCAAAGATTTAAGAATCGTGACTTTACTAACATGGATACTTAAACCCCTTTTGGTACACATACTGGCCGACGGATCCTATCTTACTTCGCACTTGATTACTGAGTGCATCGGTCCACACCCAACGAACATCTAGAGGCCAGACCATGAAAGGTTTCTGACATACATGGCATCAAAGTGTGGAGGATCTCACACAAAATCAATGATGTCCTATAGTCAAAGGACTACATATGCTACTCGACTCGAGGAGATTCCTATTGACATTGGTGTGCACTTCCAACTATTAGGAATTGTCTGTGAGTCATTCAGTATTCACTTCAACTAATACCCACATGTCTATACGAGTTTCCAATACTCATGGTACATCAGGTTTAACTATTGGAACTCCAATTCCAATATACGACATGTGCTAGTCTTATAGGTTATAGGAATTCAACCGTATTCTAAAACCAACGACTAGGAATATTTACTTTAAGAATAGTTTACACCTAGTGTCAAGACTATTCTAAGGTCGATGTCATTCTTAGCATATCTATACATCAATCTAATACGCATAATGACAATATCATTAAAATGTATGAAATGAAAATGTAGTTATTTTATTAATAAATAATAAAATGTACAATTCGGATTGGCACTCCAAGCATCAACTCCATCAGTTACTTGGATCAAGAAATAATTTAATAAATGTCTATTATAGTAATATAGTCAAAGGAATAGTTAAGAAAGTTTAATGATAGTCAGAGGCTGATACGTGTGGTTTGTACCCACTTATTATGGTATTTTCAGCTTATTGTTTTGTTATAATTCGAGATATTTAAATGTCTTTTATAGTTTATTTTATGTTTTATTTGTAGGAGCATTAAGATATGGATCGGGGAATAATTGCACGTGTTTTGGGAACTTCAGGGAACACAGGACGAGCAACGGGAGCATTGGCACCATGGCAAAAATCATCAGGCGCCATGGCGCCTAACTCTCATACAAATCACAGAGAGATGGGCGCCATGGCGCCCATCAATCACAAATGAACAAAGGCACCATGGCGCCACCCAATTACAAGTAAAAGGGCGCCATGGCGCCATAAGGATAATTTAAAATGCAAATGCGCCGTGGCGCCTTATTAAGGCACAATTTCCATACAATTTCCAGGGAAATTGGCGCCACGGCGCCAATTTGACAAGAGTTGCACGCATATTCCAGGATTCACTTTTTAGGGTTTTTAATAATCCTAATGCTACCCAAAGACTCCCTGCCTCAACTATAAATATAACATTACATCCAACACTCAAGAGGAGGCTAATACAGAGCACAAAACACAGAAATAAATATTTTTAGAGATCCAAGGAGAGGATTGAAGAGCGACAATAAGAGACAAAGGCTGTAATATCCGGAGAGGAAGAGATTCAATTCGGGTTTTATCTTCTTATTTCTTTCTTAAAACTCTAATGATTTCCATTAGATTCGTGGCTTGATTATTTATTGTTGTATCTTTTGTCATGAATTTACTCCTTAATTTTGGAGAACGATTGTAATCTATGCTCAAACCTTGTATTTTATTTATCAATTTTGTTATGAAGTTTTATTAATTTATTTATATTCTTTTGAGTTTAATGCTTCTTGATTGTTGGCCACAATTTGAGATGATGAATGTTTAGAATCTATCACTCGAGAGAGGGGATTTTGAATAGATCTAGAGAATATGACCTAGGATTTTATAGAGTTCGAGAGAATCTGTAGTCCTTTGAAGTCGTTAATATAGATTCACAAATCGTAATGAGTTGTTAACTATTGGATTTTTATAGAGATATCGAAGTCTGTAGTTAATGATATTTTCACTCGGCACTCGAGAGAGGGAGTGGATAATTTCGGAGTCTTGACTTATAAATAATATAACCGAACAATGGTAATTGGCATAACAAATACATAGGTGACAGCTAGGTGAAATCAGAATTCAGAGTCTCTATCGTATTAGTTCCTCCTATTTTATTATTTTTATATTTATCTATTATAAATATTTATTAATTGTTTTCTAAATAAAGTTAGGATTATCAATTGTAGTACTTAATGCGAGTTAACGCAATCCCTGTGGGTTCGACACTCTTTCACCGATTTATACTAAAACTTGACACCGTACTCTTGCGGTACGATATAAAAATATCACAACAGAGGCTTAGAGTGGTGGTGAGGATCTATCACCTGCCAGTAACGTCTTCGCACTGGGGGTGTTACAGTTCTTCACCTCTAGGATCCATAACGTATTACCAAAGCTACTGATACTACTGTTGTGATTCTCTGATCATTGAAGAGTTTTTTTGTAAGGAAAAATAAATACTCTCTATTACTGCTTGAATAGAATTTTCAAGTATTACAAAACTTGTACAAAAAACCTCACACACTAACTGCACTCTCTAAGTTCTCTTACTTGGAGCTTACACTCTAAGTTTTCTTTACTTGATGCTTACTTATTGGGGACGGTTTAAGCTCTCAAATGAGCTCTCTATTTATATTGAAACTCAAGCTCACTATTACAACAAACTAATAAATGCACATAAAGCAAACTTGGAGTTTTGCTCCACAAGTCAAAGAAAAACAAGCACTCATTGGAAGCTTGCACAAAAAAAATCAAAAAATGAGATATTCCACCTAAAGTAGGTTTGGCGGTTTGCACCATTGTCAAAAGGTAACAATTTCTTTTGACAATGATAACCATACTTTTGACAATGCATGGGGATACAATCTGGATTCTACAAAATAATTTGAATTTTATTTCAAAATAAACTAATTACAGATATACTAGAACATAACATTAAGCGAAATTCATTGCTGGAACAGGCAGCAATGCAGTATGAGAGGTAAAGTTAACAAGTAGGTGGTTACATCATGTGGAAAGCCTCCCACTAACTTAATTTAATTGGCATGTTATTTTTTCTTTTAATTGTGGCAGTGTATTCGTTTTTTTTTTTAAAGAGAGAAAAACCAAAATATTTCTTTGCTGTTTTGTTGAAAGAGTTCAGTCATTCTTAGTTCGTTGAAGGCGATTTTGGTGGTGCCAATTCTCATTTTTTCCATTGCATCATAGGAAACAAATGTCTCACGTTCTACTGCACCATTCGATATGGGACGAATTTATTTTAAGGAGATTGTTACCGCATCAACAAGCCTCGGAATTCTCTTTTTTTCGTGTCGCTGTCCTTTCTTATTGCTGTTCGATATTGCATTGCTGAACTGTTCTTGTCGCTGCCTGTGTTATTTTCATTACTGTTGTTTCCTTTATTTTATTTTAACAACTGTATAATAGTTTTACTGTTTGTTCATAGTCCCTTGTAAGAACACAGTAACCAAATCATTGTAATACTAATTGGTAATGGGAATGAGAATAAAGAAATACGTGTTTATTTTTAAAAAAATAGATTGAGAATGTGAATAAGAATAGAGTGGGGCCAAGAATTTAAGAATGGGGAATGAGTTCCCACTATCCCCAAATAGTGAATGGATAATTACAATATTTTCTATAATTAATAACTAATAATAAATTAATTATTAGTAATGTATTAGTTAATAATTAATAAATATATTAATAATATATATATATAAGTTAAATTTTTTTAAGTTTTTCATCGCGCCACGTGGCAGTTTCATATTAAAGTTATAAAATTAAATTAATAAATCTCTTAAATAAAAATCATATTACAATAAAAATACATATTATAATTTTATAACAATTTTATTATAACAAAAAAAAATATTATATTATCCTATTAATATAAAAAAAAAAACACTATTAAATTATATACAATTAACATAATCTCTCCAATTAAATTTTTTATTAAATTATAAAATTAAAATATCTCTATAATTATTTTTTATTATTAATTTATAAAATTAAATAATAAATTATTAACGTAAGAAACATATTACAATATAAAAATATAAGCTACTATTAAAGTAAGAAACATATTAATTTAATTTATTATTATTAAAATATAAAATTAAATAAAGAAACATATTATAATAAGAAAACATATTATAATCTCTCATTAAAATAAAAACATATGTGGCACATAATATATACAATTAACCTCTATAATTAATTTTTTATTATTAAATTATAAAATTAAATAAAAAAACCTATTACAATAAGAAAACATATTGTAATCTCTCATTGAAATAAAAAACATATGTGCCACATAATATCTACAATTAACCTCTATAATTAATTTTTTATTATAAAATTATAAATTTAAAATATCTTTACAAATAAGTTTTTATTAAATAAAAAGCTTATTACAATAAAAAAAAATACATATTATAATTTTATAAATAGTAAGAACCTTATTACAACAATAAAACATATAATATTATTCGATTAATTTTTTAATTATATCACAAATAATCCAACAAATAATATATATAATATAAGTTAAATATTTTTAAGTTTTCTCATCACGTCACATGACACTTAAACTCTATATTTAAATTTTTTTATTATCTATTATAATAAGAAGATATATTATAATCTTCTATTAAAAAAATAAAAATATGTGGCACATAATCTCTACTGTTAATGTTTTTATTAATAAATTATAAAATTAAAATAATAAAGTATTAAAAATCTTATTACAATAAAAATATATATTATAATTTATAAGAATTATATTATAATAAGAAAACATATTATAGTACCATATTAATATAAAAAACACTATTAAATTATCTACAATTAACCTAATCTCTACAATTAATTTTTTTTATTAAATTATAAAATTAAAATATCTCTACAATTATTTTTTATTATTAAATTTTAAAATTGAAATAATAAATTATTAACATAAGAAAACATATTACAATATAAAAACATAATCTACTAAGAAAACTATTAATTTAATTAATTTAATTAATTAATATTTTAATTTATTATTATAAAATTATAAAATTATAAAATTACATAAAGAAACCTATTATAATAAGAAAACATATTATAATCTCTCAATAAAATAAAAACATATGTGGCATATAATATTTATAATTAACCTTTATAATTAATTTTTTATCATTAAATTATAAATTTCTTTACAATTAATTTTTTATTAAATAAAAATTTATTACAATAAAAATACATATTATAATTTATAAAAACTGTATTATAATAACAAAACATATTATATTATCCTATTATAATTAAAATTATAAAATTATAATTATAAAATTAAATTAATAAATCTATTAAATAAGAACTCTATTATAACAATATAAAATCATTCTCAGGTTAGGTTTGACAATTTGTAAAAGTTGGCAACTTCTGCGAATCTTGTTAAGCTTTTAAAGCATTATTTTGTTATACAAGAAATAAAAATCACAATAAAAATATATAAAATATAAATTTAATTGTTATTTCACAAATGTACTAAATTAAGGGGATTGATGAAATTATAAGTGTTCTTTTATTAAATGTATATTTTTTAATGTTCATCGAGGTTCGTGTGAATTTTATATCGTCCGGATGCACGCAAAATACTAGTACCGTACACGTATTTTTTTAAATCCGGATGAAATCCTAAATTCACATGAACTTGACTTGAGCCTTACTCAGATATAAAATTCACATGATACTTAATTACTATAATTAATTTTTATTACCTATTATAATAAGAAGATATATTATAATCTTCTATTAAAATAAAAATAGATATATGTGACACCTAATATTTACAATTAATAATTTTATTATTAAATTATAAAATTAAAATAATATATTATAAAAATAAATAACCGATTATAATATAAAAATATAATCTCCTATTAAAATAAGAAATCTAAATGTAACCGCCGACAAAAACCTAGCCAATTTTTTTGGATTTCGGGTCTTTTATTATTTGTTATTTTATTTTGAATTTTTTGTATAAATTTTTATATTTCATGAATTTTTATTATTTACTGTACTTAAGGATATTAACTCTAATTGCTCTTTGTGGGAACACAGAACCTGGGCGATACTTTTCTGTCCTAGGCTCGCGGCCTAGTTGGGAGTACGGAGTAGCCACGGGGGACTAAACCGGAGAGTAATGGAGTCGCCACCCGGTGTGAACCGGGAAAATGAGATTTAAGGCCGCACTCACCCCTCGCAATGGAAGACCTCAAACCGTTGGGTTCGGAATGGTCTCTTACTTATGTCACTTGTAATAAAAGGATTTATGTAATAATTTAACCAGGCTTAAATAACATTTATTTCCAAAAATATCATGCTTCTAAATTCATATGCATACATCAACAAGTTCATCACAACATGCAACGTCACATGGCAATCTCATGAACATATTTCAATCCTATGATATGGAAAACTAAGAACAACCTAATCATGCTTGAGTACTATCTCATGAACCTATTAACCAAATAACATGCTAACAGCCTAATCATGCTTGAATACAATCCCAAGAACACATAGAATGGATAAATGCAGGAATACAAATAATACGGTTGGCTATATAACACAAGAAAGATCAACCAAGAGGCAATTATGCATGAATATGATAAGACAGACTCAGTTCAGTGTGTGCGCGTTCGTGTAGCGTTCGTAAACTCGTTCGAACGGTAAACAGAAGGTTCGCGTTCGTATGGCGTTTGATAACGCGTTCGAACGGAAATAAAACAGAATGCTCACGTTCGTATGGCGTTTGATAACGCGTTTGAACGGAAATGAAACAGAATGCTCACGTTCGTATGGCGTTCGTGAACGCGTTCGAATGGAAATGAGACCTGATGCATGATAAGGCAAAATGCATGCGCGTTCGAGTTGCGTTCGTAAACGCGTTCGAACGGGAACAGACCTGATGCATGAAATGGGACGCAATACATAAACAACAAAATAAAGGGGCGCGGTGAAGTACTGCCGTAAAGGTGGCCTTTTGGGGGCTCTTGATCTCTCAAAGAGAGGACCTTTAGACCAACATACTAAGCCCATGCGCGTCACATCACATCATGCATACAAACATAAAGACAATCATATTCAACTAAGTATGTCCGATTGAACGTATCTTGCATCTAACCGAACACACATCAACCGGCGCGGCAAATCATCGTGGTAAAGGGCTTTAACCCCTCCCCATAGGGGATCTTTCATTCCACTTTCTAAGCCCATGCGCTCGATTGAACCATGCATAAATAAGCAACATGCAGAATTTAGGTGACGAAAAATAAATAAATGAAAGCAACACAAAACAAGAGAAGGTGCCGTTTACTCAAGTGGTACGTGGAGTTGTATCCCAAGTACAGACCGCACTACCGTCCATTCGGATTCGGCTACGGAATTTACGTCTGGGTTTCCATCCTATATACCACAAGAGACGACACTCTTCCATTTCATTCAAGCCACAACATGCATCCATAAACGACTCTCATGCGAATAGAATTCAATGATAAAAAAAAAAGAATATAAACCAATGAAAAAGTGCCCTCAGGTCTAACCTTTTAAATCACCTCTCGGATGTACGGTACACGATCGTCGAAAGGGTGGATGCTCCGCAACTCTCCCGGTTCACTGGTTCACTGTTCTCGTTCGTTGTCTTACTGTTTTGAGTCGTCGTTCTCCGTCTTTTGCTACTGTTTCCTTGTGGTTTCACTGCCGTTTCCTCTTTATCTTTTGCTTACTGTTTTTGTGTGTGTTCTTCCTGTAATTTTTCTGTGTGTTGTGTATGAGCTAGGGACTAGCTAGGGTTGAGAAGGTTGGTGAAGAGTTCTTTTTATAGGCAAAGGGTTAGGCTTGATAAGGAAAGGGATTTGGCTAATTAAAGAGGGATTTGATTTGGTGTTGGACAAGGAAAGCAAGAGATTTGATTTGGTTTGGTTTAGGATAGATTTTAATTAGGTATATCTTCTTTTTAGTTTTAGTATATAATATATTCGAATTATTTAAATTAGGCATGATTTTAGTTTAAGTTTGGTAAATGCTTTATTTAATTGGTAAATGGTTTAAATTTTTATTTAATGTTTAATGTTTAAATTAATATTATTTATTTAATTTGGGATGTGTTTTATGGGCTTTGGGGGGCTAATTGGGCTGGATGTGAGGCTAGCAGCAAAACCAAAATTACCGACACCGTTCTAACGCTTCCTCGAACGTGGCACGAACGCCCGCAATCCGTTTGACGTTCGAACGTAAACACGAACGAAGCACTAACAAAAACAGTGAACCTTGTTTATTCTGAATTTCCTCTTCCGATGTCCGTTTCCCGTGACCTCCGTGACTTAAAAGGTAGTGTCTCCAAAATGAGACTCATCATAGGGACTTATGTGTAAAAATGCAGTGCCTACAGTTGCCCCCACTTTGATGGGACTTGTGTAATGTGCAACAGTGACAATCCTATCAAAGTTTATGCAATGCATTTTCACTTACCTGGCTCGCCAGCTGCCGCTTGACTTACCATGTGTTGAGTTGAGTTGATTTGGTGGTGAGGTGCTGCGACCCCTGGTTCATTCCTGAACCGTGTTGTGATGTGGTCCATTCCCGAACCGTTACCGTAAGGTGTCCATTCCCGAACTGTTACTGTAAGTTGGTCCATTCCCGAACCGTGCTTCCATTCTTGGAGTGCCATTCCCGGCTTGTTCATTCTTGAACTCTGCTCCATTCTTGGATTGCCATTCCCGGCTTGTTCATTCTTGAACTGTGTTGAGATGAGGCTTTATTCCTCCCGATCTTTATTCCCGAACTGTTGAGATAAGGCTTTATTCCTCCCGAGCTTTATTCTCGAACTGTACTGACATGAGGCTTTCTTCCCCTTGAGCTTTGTTCTCAAACTATACTGACATGAGGCTTTATTCCCCTGAGCTTTGTTCCCGAACTGTTGAGAGATAGGGCTCTATTCCCCTAATGTTTGGACTGTGGGCTTTATTCCCGAACTGCATTGAGATGGGGCTATATTCCCCTGATCTGAGCCGACTGTGGGCTTTATTCCCGAACTGTGTTGAACGTGGGCTTTATTCCTTGATCTGAGCTGATTGTGGGCTTTGTTCCCCAATTGTGTTAGATGTGGGCTTTATTCCCCTAATCTGAGCTGACTGTGGGCTTTATTCCCGAACTGTGTTGAATGTGAGCTTTATTCCCCTGGACCTTGTTCCCGAATTGCTTTGAAAGTGGGCTTTATTCCCATAGGCTTTGTTCCCGAGCTATGTTAAGATAGAGCTTTATTCCTCTGGGCTGTATTCCCGGAATGTACTGAGAGAGAGCTGTATTCCCGAACCGTGCTGAGAGAGAGCCTTATTCTCCTGGGATGTATTCCCGAACTGTGCTGTATGTGGGCTTTATCCCTGATTACGCCCAAATATGACTCGCGGTTATTGCAGTATAGCTGGGGTGTCGATTCCTCAGAGAGATGGTTACAGGAACTAATTTACTCAAACAAAAATGTTAACGGTAACTTAATAAATAAAACGATGGAGTTTGTAATTAAATTAAAGATAAATAAAATAATGAACAGATATTAAAAGATAATGGCAGAGAGATATGACAAAGCTTCGGGAATCCCTCTTGTATCAAACTCCTATATTTAGTTATTGATTCATTTTATTACACAATTGAGGGTTTCACATCCCAAACCAACAATTGGAGGATATTCATTCTACACATATTCAAATTCTAAGGTAATTAATGATTATTTTCTCTATGTTAACAGCACACAAAAGTCATTGTTACGAGCTATCTAACGTCGACAATATACCCTCAGGCAATACTGCAGCAGAAGACCAACACATAAAATGACTTTTACCAGTCACAATTAAATTCGCAAACCACACATAGAAGAAGCGTGACTGGATCTATATGGGATTTGACAAAACATAATTTCTGGATTAAATAATCGAAAGATAATAGAAAATAACAACCATTAATTTTATTAAACGATTAAAAGGTACTCGTAGGAATCAAAAACACAAATAATAAAATCCAACACAAGAGTTCATCCCTAACTTTGCCTAGAGGATTAGTTCCTCATAAAAGAAATAAAAATAACCGGGATTGGAGAGAATTGTTGTCCTGAATCATCACGGCTCCGTATCCCGGCTTTACGCTCTGATTTCTTCTCTCTCGACTCTGCTTTTGTTCTCTCCTACGCTCGCGCAGCTCTCTGCGTTTTTTTCTGTTTTTGCGCAGCTGCCTTACGCAGCCTGGAGCTCCCTACGTACAGCAAATTTGCATGTATTTATAATGAGACAATTCGAAACCCTACACAACTACACAACCAAAGTCTCGCCAGGAAAAATAAACATGCAATTAGCACACAATAAAATATAACTAAAGTAAATAAAATAAAATAAAATTCAGATGCAAGGGTTGCCTCCCCGCTAGCGCTAAGTTTAACGTCTTCAGCCAGACACAAGCACTCAAGTTGTCATGGTGGTTTCCATCGAGCGTACTGATGAAGGCATGCGAGAGAATGCTTGTCTAGCTGTGGCAGTTTATCCACTAATCCATGGTCTGATGGCTGAAATTTGGTACTGCACATAAGGAAAGATTCACTCAATCTCCTCTTTAACCTCACAGGTATCATCTTTAATTGAGCATTAACTCTCATTTTCTTCCTTTTTCGATTCTTAGGGACCAGTTTCAGTTCAGAAGGATTTGATTCAGGTTGTAGAGACACTATTTCCGGTAGAACTACTTCTAGCATGTATAAGTAATGACACTCACCCTCACCCTGTGATTGTTTTTCAACATTTGGAACTGGAACTCTCATTGTGGGCCTAAGTGCTTGTGGGAAAGGTACTCTAATTTGAAACGATGGCACTTGTTCTTCCTGAGGGGTATATGCACTACTATCCTTGGGGTCATCTATAATGTTGGAGGTATTCTGCATTCCTACATCTTTACTGCTCCTAGTGATTATGACATCAACACCTCTTATACTGGATACTTCATGATCAGTCTGTGCTATGGGTTGCCCTTGTGGATTTGGTTGAGCCTGAGATGAGAATTTTCCTTGTTCTTGTACACTCAGGTCATTAGTCAATTTAGAGAGTTGACTCTTAATTTCCTTTTGGTCTTCAGCTACCTGAGCTATCAATGACTCAATCCTTTGATTGGTTTTATTCTGGGCTTCCATGAATGCTTGCATAGTATCCTCTAAAGAATTTATAGGAATAATAGGTGTGTGATACTGAGGGGTACTATAACTCCTAGGTTGTGGTGTCTGGGTAGGCTGAAAAGACTCCTGCCTCCAACTAACATTGGGATGGTTCCTCCAACTAGGATTATAGGTGTCTGGGTATGGTATGTGAGGCTTCTGATATGTCCCTAATGCATGGCATTGTTCTTCATATGTTCCTCTCATCTCACCATATACTGGATACTCTTGAGATTCTAGCTGGGCTACTGAATGCATTGTCCTGCTGTCTTTGGCTACTAAGGCTCCTATCTGTCTAGTTAACAGCTCAATTTGTGTCTTAAGGCTATCCTCTTCCCTAAATTGTTGTAGGCTTCTGCTAGGAGAAGTGTGTGTCCTATCAGTGTTATCTACAACATCCACTCCAAGTATGTGATTTCTTAGCCAGGTCATCTAAATACTCGAATGCCTCATCAGGGTCCTTTCGAATGAACTTACCATTGCACATCGTCTCAATGAATTGATGTTCCCTATGGGTTAGTCCATCATAAAAGTAACTTACTAAACGCCAACTCTCATATCCATGGTGAGGACAACTAGCTAACAACTCCTTATACCGCTCCCACGTTTGATAAAGGGTCTCACTGTCTCTCTGGGAGAAGGTGGAGATTTTTCTTTTCAGGGCATTTGTCTTATGGTGTGGGAAGTATTTATCGAAAAATGCATGGGTCATCTCGCCCCACGATCCTATTGACCTGGGTCTTAAAGAATACAACCAGCTCTTAGCTCTATCCTTAAGGGCAAATGGAAAGAACTTAAGTCTAATCGTGTCAGTGGTTCCAAACCGGTCATGGAAGGTTGCTACTACCTCTTCAAACTCTCTAATATGCACGTAGGATTTTCGCTCTCTAAACCGTGAAAAGTTGGAAGATACTGTATCATTCCAGGCCTAAAGTCTATATGTGGTGCATTAGGAGGAAACATGATGCACGAAGGTGTAGTTGTGCGAGTTGGGTGGATGTACTCTTCAAGAGTCCTCCTGGGTGGTCTCTCGTACTCACTCATGGTATGTCTACTAGATCTAGATGGTGTAGCAAAAGGATTCTCAAATAAATCTTCTTGTTCTATTCTAGCAAATATACCCAATTGGTCCCTAAATCTAGGCATGCCCTCCAACACAACTAGTAAAACAAAAATAAAATAAAATAAACACAAAAATAAAAATAAAAAGAATCAATTAAAAAAACAAAAAAAAAATCTAAAAAAAACAAAAAATTAAAATAAATAAATAAAATAAGTAAAACAAAATAAATAAATAAAAGATATGGAACGAAGTTACCGCTTTGTTGTTGACTAAGCAAACCTGCTCCTTTTGCTTGTAAACCGTCTCCCCGGCAACGGCGCCAAATTTTGATTACGCCCAAATATGACTCGCGGTTATTGCAGTATAGCTGGGGTGTCGATTCCTCAGAGAGATGGTTACAGGAACTAATTTACTCAAACAAAAATGTTAACGGTAACTTAATAAATAAAACGATGGAGTTTGTAATTAAATTAAAGATAAATAAAATAATGAACAGATATTAAAAGATAATGGCAGAGAGATATGACAAAGCTTCGGGAATCCCTCTTGTATCAAACTCCTATATTTAGTTATTGATTCATTTTATTACACAATTGAGGGTTTCACATCCCAAACCAACAATTGGAGGATATTTAATTCTACACATATTCAAATTCTAAGGTAATTAATGATTATTTTCTCTATGTTAACAGCACACAAAAGTCATCGTACGAGCTATCTAACGTCGACAATATACCCTCAGGCGATACTGCAGCAGAAGACCAACACATAAAACGACTTTTACCAGTCACAATTAAATTCGCAAACCACACATAGAAGAAGCGTGACTGGATCTATATGGGATTTGACAAAACATAATTTCTGGATTAAATAATCGAAAGATAATAGAAAATAACAACCATTAATTTTATTAAACGATTAAAAGGTACTCGTAGGAATCAAAAACACAAATAATAAAATCCAACACAAGAGTTCATCCCTAACTTTGCCTAGAGGATTAGTTCCTCATAAAAGAAATAAAAATAACCCGGGATTGGAGAGAATTATTGTCCTGAATCATCACGGCTCCGTATCCCGGCTTTACGCTCTGATTTCTTCTCTCTCGACTCTGCTTTTGTTCTCTCCTACGCTCGCGCAGCTCTCTGCGTTTTTTCTATTTTTGCGCAGCTGCCTTACGCAGCCTGGAGCTCCCTACGTACAGCAAATTTGCATGTATTTATAATGAGACAATTCGAAACCCTATGTAATATGGGCCCCACGTGATTGCTTCTCTATTTTGTCAACTATCATGGATGCACTTTGCTTTCTTTCTTTTGACCGGTCAGACCACTTTCTTCTACTTATATTTGCTTTATTGTTTCCAAAATAAGCTAGGGCCCACGTTGTTGTTTCTCTCTCCTTTGTTCACGTTTTTGCTTCCTTCTCAAATTCTTCTTTCACTTTTTGTCTTTCTTATTTGGTTAAAGCTTTCCCACGGTCCCACCTCCTTAATCATGGTCAACAACAATTGTGGTTAACTTGTTTCTCTCTTTGGTGGCGCCATGGCGCCTAACTCTCTGGATTTTGTATGGGAGTATGGCGCCAGTATAATTTCCCACTGATTCATGTTTTTCGCGTTTTCGGCTCTTGTGTGTGTCTTATGCATCCCTAAACACTTGCAATTGTCCTAGGATCCATATGTTAATATTCCTACAAATAAAAATCACTAAATTAGTGTAAATAATAAATATTTCTAAATTAATATAACAATCAAAATTATGTGATAAAATATAAAATATATAACTAAATACTTAACAATAAGCCTAGATAAGTGATGTTTCAAAGTACATTTCATGCACTTATCAATCCCCCGATCTGATACTGATGTGGGCCTCGGCCCTAAACTGATACTGATATGGGCCTCGCCCTAAACTGATACTGATATGGCCTCGCCCCCAGACTGATACTGATATGGGCCTCGCCCCCAGACTGATACTGATATGGGCCTCGACCCTGGGACTGATACTGCCGATATGGGCCCCGCCCCCAGACTGATACTGATATGGGCCTCGCCCCTAGACTGATGCTGTATGTGGGCCTCAACCCTGGGACTCGTCCCCAAGCTACTGATAATGACGTGGGCCTCGCCCTCCAGATTTCATATCCGGCAAGACTGATGTTGATGCTAATGTGGGCCTCGCCCCCAGAGTGCCATACCCGGCAGAAACCGATGCTGAACCAATGTGGGCCTCGCCCCCAGAGTGTCATCCCCGAAACTCAAACTCAAACGGGCCTCAACCCTGGAATCATTACCTGAATCCGATACTGTGCTTTTTACCATTTCTAATTAGCTTGTTCTTTGCCGCTTTTCTTATTCTTTAAAACCTGTGAACACAAAATAAAACAAACACAAAAGGATGCAAAATGTGTTACGTGTATGCATGCATGAATGTTTCTATCCCGTGGGGTTAGGTCTTCTGCCAATTCTCTTGGTGACTGCTCAGTCTTCCTTTCCTCAGGCAAGCCACCGCTTTAATCTGTCTACGCTGATCGGCTTGGTGAACTAATTCCCTTCCAAGTCTGATACTCGCACTGCCCCCCTGCTTGCTTATTCGAGGATTCCCCGTGTTCTAAACATCACTGAATTTCATAGTACTTCGGTTGAATGCTTTTCTCAAATGTACTCATATTGCGGAAGAGATTCAGCGAAATGTACGTCTTTATTATCATTTAAGAAAAAGGGTTCGAACAAATAGACAAAATCAATGTTTTTTTTTAAAAATGCAGGATCAAATAAACTAGGAGGAATAACTTCATTAATCGGAGTATTGCTTTCTTCTTTGGCCTATGGTTCTTCACTGTTATCCCTTATCTTAATGCAAGGAACCTGGGTGGTTGAGTGGCTTTATGGTTGAGGGTTCATGTGTGTGTTGGGTTGTTCTTTTTCTGGATTGGGTATTTTATGGGAGTCAATGAGGTTCTGGACCTCATGCCTAAGGCGGGTACAGTTGTCGGTGTCATGGCCTTTTTCTTGATGGAAGTGACAATACTGGTTTAGGTTGAGGTATGGTGGCACGGGTTCGGAAATGGCCTAGGTTCCAAAGGTTTTAGGAGTCCTTGCAGTTTCAGCTTTTCAAATACATTTGACAAAGGCCTACCAAGATTGGAGAATCGCCTGTTCTTGACGGTAGCGACCTCGGCAGTAGCGGGCTTGGTCTCAGAAGGCCCCCCAAAAGTTCTTCTATTATGGCCATAAAACTTTCTATTTTCAGCCTCTTCTTCCTCAATATCCATGACAGTTTCCCTCAACTGTCGAAAATCAGAAATCATCGAGGTCATCCTCCTCAGCTTACTAAAAATAGCGGTTTGGTGCCCTTGATGATCATTTTGATTTGGTCCTTCTCTGAGGGCCGAGTCTGCATTTTCAAAAGCTGGCTTCTCCAGCGATCCACATACTCTTTGAAACTTTCCTCTGGCTTCTGCTTAGTGTTCTCCAAATCACGGAGTGACAAGTCAATCTCTAAGTCCGTAACATACTGCTTCAGAAAGGCATCAGCTAGTTCCTTCCAATCTTCCTTAACCTTCTCCTCAAGGCTATGATACCAAACCACAGGTGCCCCCTCGAGTGACATCCCAAACATCTTTTGGACTTGGCGCTGTGATAGGCCCATTGAACTCATGACTGAGACATATTGCTGCAGATGGACCCTCGGGTCTCCGTTCCCATTAAACTTGGCCATGTCGGGCATTTTAAACTGAGCTGGCAGCTGTTCTCCGAAGGTCATTGCCTCATAATCTAGCAAATCCTCGTTCTTACCCCTCATTTTGCGGGTAACTATTTCAACCCGATCCCGAAGCTTCTGAAATTCTGTCTGAGACCCAATCAATCTGCCTGTTGCATATTCTGCCATGTCATCATCAAAAGTGGGGACATCATCCCCTAACCCATTCGGAGGCTCCTCACGCCTTACATTCTCATAATCTCCCCCGGCACGGGGCACAGCCATATTTGTCATGGCAGTAGTCAAGGCTTGCAACTGTTCAGTAATCTTGGCGAAGCCATTTTCCAACTGATCTATCTGGGATACCTCAATATCTGATTCACTCATGTCTGTTCTCAGTATTTTAGTGAGTCTTCCTTTTTTTCTAACCCAACGGGAATCTATGATGGCTTTCAGAACACAAGAGTTAACATGATGTATGTATGCATGGGGTGCGTGAGATGCATGTAACATATATAACATACTAAATCAACTAAAATTCTCAAACAAATCGGCCCGTTATCATTTTAGAATCTTTCGGGGTAATCGTCATAGGAGTGAACCCATCCCAGTTTAA
Source organism: Zanthoxylum bungeanum (assembly GCA_019454045.1). Classification (NCBI taxonomy): domain Eukaryota; kingdom Viridiplantae; phylum Streptophyta; class Magnoliopsida; order Sapindales; family Rutaceae; genus Zanthoxylum; species Zanthoxylum bungeanum. Next base: position 36,778 of record SKCR01036824.1, on the reverse strand, counting down.
ATGGCCCAATGAGTTCACATCTCATGACAAAGTGCCCGACTAAACCCAAATGATAACGTTCCGAACACAATCACAAAGTGGCCCATCAATCACTTAGAAGCCTTTGGCCCAATAGTCATGAAATACGTTCTTGTCCCAGTTTAAATGGCCCAACAAGCCCATATCCCATGACAAATGGTCCAAATGGATTCAAACGACGATGTTCCCAAACATAAGCATAGAAGAAAGATGATGCAAACATGACATAATAATTTCTACAATAATGGCCTATCAACATTTCAGAAGCTTTTGGCCTAATAGTCATAAGGTGCGAACTTGTCCCAGTTTAAATGGCCTAACAAGCCCGCATTTCTGACAATAGTCCAACTGCATCCAAATGAGGATGGTCCACAAGCAAATATTCAAGGAAATAATTGTTACTTTAGCCAACCCGGTCTATAGGTGGGTTAGTAAGAGTATAGACAAAGGCTCTCACGGCGAAGGATGGCCCACAACTAGGTCTCCCCACTCAAGGGTTCGAACAACCAAGTGAGCGCACCCTTTTTTATACACTAAGGCACGTGCCAATGAGCTATGGTGTGTGACGGACTGTCAAATGAATTTCCCGTTGTAGATCCCCCAGAGGGAAGGTGGAGCGAGGCTCACTTAAATACCCAAGCCTCTTAGGCTCTTATCGCTTGTTGTCAGGAATAAACAACGAGTCATCCAAATTAGTCCATCATAATAGGCTACGAGTAGATGGCTATCTAGGTGCCTTCACAGCTTTTCCTTCTAGAAAGGTAGTGAATGAAGGAAGACACCAAACCATTACCTAGCCTAAAAATGCCTTTGATTAAACCCTCACTTTATCCACTATAGACACGGTCAATTAAAACATAAATCCAAACATCACAAGTCAATATTTCGGGGCCATTCTCTATCCCCAGTGGGTCGCCAGACTGTGGGAACACAGAACCTGGGCGACACTTTTCTATCCTAGGCTCGCGGCCTAGTTGGGAGTACGGAGTAGCCACGGGGGACTAAACCGGAGAGTAATGGAGTCGCCACCCGGTGTGAACGGGAAAATGAGATTTAAGGCCGCACTCACCCCTCGCAAGGGAAGACCTCAAACCGTTGGGTTCGGAATGGTCCCTTACTTATGTCACTTGTAATAAAAGGATTTATGTAATAATTTAACCAGGCTTAAATAACATTTATTTCCAAAAATATCATGCTTCTAAATTCATATGCATACATCAACAAGTTCATCACAACATGCAACGTCACATGGCAATATCATGAACATATTTCAATCCTATGATATGGAAAACTAAGAACAACCTAATCATGCTTGAGTACTATCTCATGAACCTATTAACCAAATAACATGCTAACAGCCTAATCATGCTTGAATACAATCCCAAGAACACATAGAATGGATAAATGCAGGAATACAAATAATATGGTTGGCTATATAACACAAGAAAGATCAACCAAGAGGCAATTATGCATGAATATGATAAGACATACTCAGTTCAGTGTATGCGCGTTCGTGTAGCGTTCGTAAACGCGTTCGAACGGTAAACAGAAGGTTCGCGTTCGTATGGCGTTTGATAACGTATTCGAAAAGAAATGAAACAGAATGCTCACGTTCGTATGGCGTTTGATAACGCGTTCGTATGGCGTTTGATAACGCGTTCGAACGGAAATGAAACAGAATGCTCACGTTCGTATGGCGTTCGTGAACGCGTTCGAACGGAAATGAGACCTGATGCATGATAAGGCAAAATGCATGCGCGTTCGAGTTGCGTTCGTAAACGCGTTCGAACGGGAACAGACCTGATGCATGAAATGGGACGCAATACATAAACAACAAAATAAAGGGGGCGGCGAAATACTGCCGTAAAGGTGGCCTTTTGGGGGCTCTTGATCTCTCAAAGAGAGGACCTTTAGACCAACATACTAAGCCCATGCGTGTCACATCACATCATGCATACAAACATAAAGACAATCATATTCAACTAAGTATGTCCGATTGAACGTATCTTGCATCCAACCGAACACACATCAACCGGCGCGGCAAAGCATCGTGGTAAAGGGCTTTAACCCCTCCCCATAGGGGATCTTTCATTCAACTTTCTAAGCCCATACGCTCGATTGAACCATGCATAAATAAGCAACATGCAGAATTTAGGTGACGAAAAATAAATAAATGAAAGCAACACAAAACAAGAGAAGGTGTCGTTTACTCAAGTGGTACGTGGAGTTGTATCCCAAGTACAGACCGCACTACCGTCCATTCGGATTCGGCTACGGAATTTACGTCTGGGTTTCCATCCTATATACCACAAGAGACGACACTCTTCCATTTCATTCAAGCCACAACACGCATCCATAAACGACTCTCATGCGAATAGAATTCAATGATAAAAAAAAAACGAATATAAACCAATGAAAAAGTGCCCTCAGGTCTAACCTTTTAAATCACCTCTCGGATGTACGGTACACGATCGTCGGAAGGGTGGATGCTCCGCAACTCTCCCAGTTCACTGGTTCACTGTTCTCGTTCGTTGTCTTACTGTTTTGAGTCGTCGTTCTCCGTCTTTTGCTACTGTTTCCTTGTGGTTTCGCTGCCGTTTCCTCTTTATCTTTTGCTTACTGTTTTTGGGTGTGTTCTTCTTGTAATTTTTCTGTGTGTTGTGTATGAGCTAGGGACTAGCTAGGGTTAAGAAGGTTGGTGAATGGTTCTTTTTATAGGCAAAGGGTTAGGCTTGACAAGGAAAGGGATTTGGCTAATTAAAGAGGGATTTGATTTGGTGTTGGACAAGGAAAGCAAGGGATTTGATTTGGTTTGGTTTAGGATAGATTTTAATTAGGTATATCTTCTTTTTAGTTTTAGTATATAATATATTCAAATTATTTAAATTAGGCATGATTTTAGTTTAAGTTTGGTAAATGCTTTATTTAATTGGTAAATGGTTTAAATATTTTATTTAATGTTTAATGTTTAAATTAATATTTATTTATTTAATTTGGGATGTGTTTTATGGGCTTTGGGGGGCTAATTGGGCTGGATGTGAGGCTAGCAGCAAAACCAGAATTACCGACACCGTTCGAACGCTTCCTCGAACTCGGCACGAACGCCCGCAATCCGTTTGACGTTCGAACGTAAACACGAACGAAGCACTAACGAAAACAGTGAACCTTGTTTATTCTGAATTTCCCCTTCCGATGTCCGTTTCCCGTGACCTCCGTGACTTAAAAGGTAGTGTCTCCAAAATGAGACTCATCATAGGGACTTATGTGTAAAAATGCAGTGCCTACACTCTTGCACAGTAAATTAGAAATATTATTTAAGAACTGAGAGACAAACGAATGAGACATAAATATTACGTGTAAGTAAATTAATTGTCTCATTATCAATACCTAAAATATATGCTCAACCCACACAAAGTGTGGGGCTTTATATAATTTATTAACGATTTATTCCAATAAAAAAAAAAAAAAAAAAAAAAAAACATTTTTCCTCTCTCAAGTTTCTAGGGTTTTAGCCTAAATCAAAATTCACAAACAGTGTACCACAACCCCCTACATCCCATTCTTGAATAATTTGGTCCGTTGGCCTCTTATGTAATTCAAATACCTTACAATCGTTGTCATAAGTTTAGTATTCAACTTCACTAATTATTCATCACACACATCAAATTTTGAAATACTAAATTTTAAATTAAGGTATAAATCTAATCCATATAAGCTCTCATTTTTTGTCCCATTATAATAACAACAATACTACATTCAAGTTCTTCTTCGGCAGAACCCATAAGTAGCCCCTTAAACTCTTATCCAACATTTCATTAGCCCATCAAACTTTTATTTTCACCCATTAGCCCACTGAACTTTTAAAAATCGTGTATCCAGCCCATTTACGTAACGCCGTTTCGCGCGTGTAACAAACGGACCGTTAAGTGAGATTGTTCAGATTTTTTTCAGTGCCACGTAGACTTTTATAATACATCTCATTAGCCCCCTGAACTTTTATAATACATCTCATTAGCCCCCTGAATTTTTATAATACATCCCATTAGCCCCCCGAACTTCAATATTTTACCTATAAGCCTACATAACTCTCAAAAATGATGTTAAAAACTCTTTATAACTACATAAACCATCATTAACACAATCATGTCTTAAAAAAAATTACAAATGGTCTATTTAATTTCATTTGAACATTAATCAACACTACTAAAAAAAAAGAAATTTTTCGTTTTTTAAAAAAAAAATAGTAAAACACAATCATATCTAATTTTTAATAAATAATTTTAGAATAAAGGTGACATAAAATATTAATTGTTGATAATTTAAATATCATGAATTTGTGTTTAATATGTTTCGTCACATTTATTCTAAAATTATTTATTAAAAATTAGATATAATTGTGTTTTACTATTATTTTTTTTAAAAAAAAAAAAAGAAAATTTCTTTTTTTTCGTAGTGTTGATTAATGTTCAAATGAAATTAAATAGATCATTTGTAATTTTTTCAAGACATGATTGTGTTGAAGATGGTTTATGTAGTTATAAATAGTTTTTAACATCATTTTTTAGAGTTATGTAGGCTTATAGGTAAATATTGAAGTTCAGAAGGCTAATGGGATGTATTATAAAAGTTCAGGGGGCTAATGAGATGTGTTCTGTTATATTTGCACTGTTGGCTGCCACGTCACCAACTTCAAACGGAAAAAATCTGACGTGGACGGTAAACGGAACGGCGTTACACTGAATGGGTTTGTTACACCGTTTTTAAAAGTTCAGTGGGCTAATGGGTGAAAATAAAAGTTTGGTGGGCTATTGAGATGTCGGATAAAAGTTCAGTGGGCTCATTATGGGTTCTGCCGTTCTTCTTCCAACATCTTCTGCTCCAATAGCTGTTATTAGTGAAAAATCCTTTTACTTTTCCCCCACATTTTCTCAGGGGATCTACATATTTTCTTATTTCATAGTGTTAATGCTTCAATACAGGATTCCTAATGTGTAATACCATAACAACAATATCTTTGCACAAACATCTTATTACATTACGAAACCATCTAATATGAAGGAAGTTCTAAGCGTCATATCCATTTACAAGGAGCAAAGATCTACTGCACTAGATTTTACAAGACAACTAAGAACTTGAAGAGATTGGAGAAAAGCAAACCCAGAAGAGCATTCACCACTTCGCTGATTTACATTTTGCAGCTATTCCGTTTTCATTCAAGTAAGGCCTAAAAGTTCTCACGACTTCCTCGTATGTTGGCCGCTTGTAATCCACTGCCTGCAACCAATTATATTTGTACCTTAGTCTTTCAAACATACGAGGATATATTGTTAAAATGATTTCAAATGTGTTTCCAAAGGGATACCTGTTCAATAACTTCCTCAGGACTCGCCCATTTCCACTCTGCAAATTCAGGGTCTGCTTCACTATTTGCCAAGTTTATCTCACTCTCATCATTAGTTAATTTCATGAGAAACCTGTAAATTGTCCCAAAGAGAGAGAATGTTAGGCCAGAGATCAGACGTAAAACAGAAGGAAATTGTGCATCCTTCTGCCCAAAAATTCCAAGGATTAAAAGAAGAAAGGTCTCATTTGCAAGTTCAATACAAGGGTAAGCTTGATGATTGAAGAAAGTTTACAAGCTTCACAATGCCATACATAATATTCATCAAACTACATTAGCACTACTATCAAGTGCTCTGATCATCCATGCATTTGGATTCTTGCCCCTTGAATAGAGGATATACACGCACAAATAAGTGAACGAGTGAGGAGACAACTTTAAGTGGGAATGTATAAGTCTGATGTCCCCAGCAAAACAAAGAATTAATTTTTTACTGTTTTAACCATGCACCGCATCACATCCCACACCAAGCACAAATTAAGCTAATCCTTAGTCAAGTATTTGCAATGTTGATTAAGTAGTTTCCATCGGCCAGTTGAATATTTCTCGATCATATTCATAAGCATTCTCCATAAAATGTCAATGACAACATTCTATTATGGATTAGAGACTCTCATTGTACCTATTCTCTTAAGACTGCAGAAAATTAAGATAATGCAACCATGTCAATTACCACGTAATTGAGTGTGACTTAACCAACCTGGTTTTCTTTCAAAATGTGAGTGCATGTGCATATGCATGTAGAGAGACAGACAGGAACCAAGAGAAAGAGAGAATCATACCACTTCTGTGCTTGCCCATGCCATTCACCTCCCCATAAACGATTTACTTTGGCCTTCACAGCTGGAGGGAAGTCGTAGGTCAACCAATTTGGTACCTGATATTTCATTATACAACTTTGATAATATGCACAAGACAAAATAATCCAAAAGAGGCTAAATATTTCAATAGCTTCCTAAACTCAATTGAAGACAAAAGGGAGGCACAATAAAGTAAACTTCTTATTTATATAAGAGAGTGCTCTATTTCCAGTAATTCATCACAATCATACTAGAATTCAATATGAAAAGCAGGCAAAATAAAATCTTTAATGAAATAACTATTTCTCTCAAACAAACTCTTGGCCTCACTGCTTCAGTAATTTCTTCCAACTCTATTTTGTTTCTTATTTCAAATGTGAGCCAAATTTTCAGCTATGTGGTGATGAGCAATGTACTGAGCATAGTCTGTTCCTGGAACACCCTTTATACATTTTTTATCAATCTTAAATGAATGGGTTCAACTGTTTATACACAAGAATAGGAGCACAAATGGACATGCACTTGCAATGTTAGTGCCAAAGACAAAGGGTGGAAGTGCTCTATAAGCAAACTATAGCACAATACAAACCTCAGCAATAATTTCAGCAGATACTATCCCGGTTTCTTCTCGCAGTTCCCTCATGGCTGCCAACTTGGGTTCCTCACCATCTTCAATACCCCCCTAAAATTGGTAATTCCATATTAATCAATAAAAATTAGCTAAAAGATGCAGACACTAACATTTATATTCAAAATTTGAGACAATCACATGTTATGAACTCATTTCTTAGTAACTTCTACCAAAATTCTTCTTGACGTAACTTGTATATTCAAGACAGAGGGATAATCTTTAGGAATTTTTCTAAATAACTTCAAGTAAACAGAACCCATAAGAGTGTTTCGGTTTATATTTGGCACGGATAAGGGTAAGTGTAAACCAACCAAACCAAATCAAAGCCTTTACTCACTAGATGGGGTCGGATATATGGATCATTTGACGCCATTATACCCTATCCTGAATCACCGTCTCATTAAGATTAGTAAAATATAGGAATTTCTTTATGGTTTCTGTTCATGTCAACTTAGGTCTTCCCCGACCTCGCTCCTCTCATAATTGTAGGGGTAAAAGAAGAGATAATCAAGTAGACAAACTCTCATGCCATTTCCTCCCGTAAGATTGAGAAGATTATGACGTTAAAAGATTTCCTCAAGTCAAGCGTGACAAATCATAGTTCATAGTAAACTAAAACTAAAAGTACAAGGATCTCTTCTTTAATAGGATCCAAAATATATACAAGTTCATCATAAAAAAGACTCATCATAAATAGTTAAAATCTATTATCCCAATTGTATTTATTTCTCCATGAAAACATGATATAGAGAATGAATAATTTAAAGCACAAACAGAGCATCTAACAGGATACCCACCTGAGGCATCTGCCATGCTCCTGGAACATTCAATCTAGAAGCCACAAATATCTGCAAAGGCAAATCATTGTGCTTAAAAACATAACCCTTTGCATAAATGATATATCCAAAAACATAACACTCATATCTACTAATAGTGTACTTAGAAGTGCTTTGGTACTTTCAAAGATCTAAAAGCATTATTTGAAGTTTGAACTGTCGCGCTTCTACTTAATTTTGCAAGCATGGCAACTAATTACGTCGCAGCTAATATTTATCATCCACCCATCCATTCCAATTTAACAAAAAAATAAAAAAATAAAAATAAAAATCATATAGTCTTGTAATTTGGAAGTGTTTCATAAAAAATTCTCATAATTACTTTTATATAAATACTTCTAATTTTTTTTTTTACATGCAAATTCAGCCGTGATTTTTGCTACACAGAAGAACTCTTCATAATTTAAGACAGAGAGTGAAAATTTTAAAAAATAAAATGGAAAAGAAAAGAGAGAGAGAGAGAGACCTGAGAGTCAGAGTTGATGAGACAGACACCGACGTTTGGGCGGTAGCCAGAGGGGAGGCCGTCCATTGACGACGTTAATTAACGATGTTTAATTCTTGACGATTACTTGTGCGACGATCGATCACTGTCAAAGAATTCACGAGAGAAAATAAAATTGACGATGAGAGAAAAAAAAATCTGAGCCTTGGATGAGACTTTCGAGTGCTTTGTTTTTTGTTTGTGGGAATGACTGAAGCTGATTGACAAATGGCTGACTTTTTTATACACCGAGAAATTATGGACTCGGGATTTTTCTTTTCTTTAAAATATTAAAATAAAATTATGGATTGGAAATGTTAGTGTGCAAATGTCACCATTCGTTATCGTGGGCGTTTCTAATCGTATATGTACATCTTAAAATCAGCGATCAAATGACACTTGTAACCAAAATAGACATAAAACCCGGCAGAACCCATAATTAGCCCACTGAACTTTTATCCGACATCTCAATAGTCCACCAAATTTTTATTTTCACCATTTAGCCCACTGAACTCTTAAAAACGGTGTAACAAACCCATTTAGTGTAACGCCGTTCCGTTTACCGTCCACGTCAGATTTTTCCGTTAGAAGTTGATAATGTGACAGCCAACAGTGCAAATGCCAAATATAACATAACACATAATTGACCCACTGAACTTCTATAATATATCTCATTAGTCCACTGAACTTCAATATTTTACCTATAAGCCTACATAACTCTCATAAATAATGTTAAAAACCTTTATAACTACATAAATCATCATCAACACAATCATGTCTTGAAAAAAATTACAAATGGTCTATTTAATTTCATTTGAACATTAATCAACACTACTAAAAAAATAAATTTTCAATATTAAAAAAATAATAGTAAAACACAATCATATCTAATTTTTAATAAATAATTTTAGAATAAATGTGACGTAACATATTAAATGGTCCACAATAACAACACAGAAAGACGAAAAAGAAACTGAATATTGAAACGAAAAATACAAAATAATAGACTTAGATTAACCAATAGTATCTAGAATAATGATATTTGTTTAATTTAAGGTGTGTAACAAACATGTTTAGATCAACAAATAATGATATTTGTTGATAATTTAAGTACCATGAAGTTGTGTTTAATATGTTGCGTCACCTTTATTTTAAAATTATTTATTAAAAATTAGATATGATTGTGTTTTACTATTATTTTTTTAATATTGAAAATTTATTTTTTTAATAGTGTTGATTAATGTTTAAATGAAATTAAACAGATCATTTGTAATTTTTTCAAGACATGATTGTGTTGATGATGGTTTATGTAGTTATAAAGAATTTTTAACATCATTTTTTAGAGTTATGTAGGCTTATAGGTAAAATATTGAAGTTCAGGGGACTAATGAGATGTATTATAAAAGTTCAGGGGGTCAAATATGTGTTCTGTTATATTTGACATTTGCATTGTTGGATGTCACGTCATCAACTCCTAACGGAAAAATCTGACGTGGACGGTAAACGGAACGGCGTTACATTAAATGGGTTTGTTACACCGTTTTTAAAAGTTCAGTGGGCTAAAGGGTGAAAATAAAAGTTTGATGGGCTATTGAGATGTCGGATAAAAGTTCAGTGGGCTAATTATGGGTTCTGCCCATAAAACCCCCTTCTCTTTTGTTTGTTTTAGTGGTTAAATAATTAGTATTATTTATTTATATAAAAATTATATATGGGAATGTATAGTACATATATAAATTTATATTTTTTATTTAAAATAATAAAACTTATTAACGATTGATGGTTTGCATGTCTTTTTTAAAAGATTAGAGGGTTTTATGTTTATTTTTCTTTTCTTGGTGTCATTTAATTTAATTAGTAAAATCTCAAAAAAATCATTTTGTAAATGTCAAGTTAATTTAATTAGTAAAAACTAATTTAGTTTTCGAACCCAATCATAGAAATAAGGAGAAAATTAGAATGCCATTATACTAAATTATTTATATATATAAAAAAAAAATTAACAAAATTAGCCAAAAAAAATTTATCATTTATCAAAATGAGTCATAACGTTTACGTTTTGCGGAAATGTCAAATTTCTTCGAAATCAACCCCTTGATCTCCGAAATCTTTTTTTTTTTAATTTTTTTGTTTGAAACTTCAGAGATTCGGAGAATTGACTTCGGATCTCTGAAGTCTTTAGGAGATCCGAAATCAATTCTTTGGATCTCCGAAGTTTTTATTATTATTTATTATTTGTTTGTTTGTTTGTTTACAATATATATGATTTGTAATTTATTTATTTATTTTTTATACAATATAATACCGCCCAAATCAATGGGTTGAAGATGAAACGTAACTTAAAAAAATAACATTATATGTGAAGATAAATTTGTCATTTAAAAAAGTAATATAAAAATATTTATCTTTTTTACTTTTAAATTCTAAAATGATACAATTATCTTTAAAACTTATTTAGTTACATCATTTTTCATTATTATTTATTTACCAAATAATATTTTGAAACATTACATATAAAACTTTTATTCTTTCCAAATAAAATTATGGTATATTACACTCAATTCGATTTCATTCCATTTCATTCCATTATATTAGATTACATTATATTAGATTATATTATCTTTCATCAATTCAAAAATAGTCAAAGTGTAATTTTCCCTATGTTTTATTTTATCCCAAAAGAAGGTGGAAATATGGAGCGCATGATAAGCCAATAGGGGCGTGCACAGTGGATAGAAACCGGAAGAACGAGAAAACCGGCGCATGATAGCAAGTGCACGAGTGGATTACACAGTCAATGAGCAAACACGCGGAAAGAAAAATGAAAATACGCTGACAAATAAGATAATGACAAAATAACAAACAAAAAGTAGTGGGGGAGAGAGGCGTTGACTTTCAATAAAGTGAGTGAAAAAAGCGGATACATACAATCAATTTGATTGATTTGTAAATCAGTGGAAGCATCAAAGCATCTTCTTTTGAGGATGATGATGTTGATGGACTTTGATCATTCCTGCTTTAAATTACTTAATTACCATGTAATATTTTCATTACAGTCTGCGTCTTTTGTGTAATTTATGTTAATATCAGTTTAGAGGAGAGATTGACAGCGATTAGTAAGGATTATAGAAAATCTTAAATTATATATTATCCGAAATGAGATTTGTGATTATTTTTTATCTCAAAAAAATCAGTTCGAGATCTTGAATCATTCAATTCAAGATTCATGAAGATTTTTCACTCCCAATTTATAAACATATTTATATACTTCTTATTTCGTACTCTTAGCTTAATTTGTTCACTATGTAACTGAATTTTTGTTAAAGCTGTAAGAACTGAATTATTAAAATGGCTAACTTTATATAAAAGTACAATAAAAGCAAAAATTGAGGACCTTAGTAAGACTATCCTTACAGATGTCGATCTTTCCGTACTCGCAGCTTCGGAAGGCCAACGCTTTTCACCTTCTGTCATCTTTCTTTTGCCATTGGGTGTTTAAAATTAGCATTTTGATTTGTAAACTAAAGCTATTTTTGATTATTCAATTTAAACGTAATAAGTTAATTTTGATTATTTTCAAAGATTAAAGTTATGTTTGATACTTTAATTTAATCATAAAATTTTAAGATTTATTAATCTTAAAATATTTATTCTTTAATTTTAAAATCTAAGTTTTATTATTCCTTAATAATTATTTTATTACTCTAGGGATGTGATCTAATTTTTTTTTCTCAATTACCGTTAATGTGAACATTATTTTTTTAAATAGATATACAAACCCATATATATATATATTTTAACCGTTTATCTCTCATTTGAAGATTAGGTCTAAAATACTTATTTTTATTTTAAATACACACTAAAAATTAATTCAATTTTGTGTGTTTGGAGGAAACCATTTATAGTTATCAAAATAAATACACATTTTCTCATGCATCTAATTAACAGTCATTTTGTGATTGTATATATAGAAAAAAATATAGTCACAATCTGATTAAAATCACAAATATAATTGTTCTCAATGGGTTAGATGGTCGATATTTTTTTTTTAATTCCTATTCATTTTAGTAATTTTACATACAAGACTAAATATAAAATTTTAAATTTAGGTTAGGTTAAATACTAAAACCATCAGCTTATTAGCTAGCTGTAATAAACAATTGACAAAAATGGTGTTTTAGGAACACAAGGTTGTTGCAATCTCAAGATCAGAAATGGTGGCTGTGGCTTGTAAACTATGAAATTACCTCTCACTCCTTTTAACTTTGTCTTGCACCAAGCCTAAAACACTTTCTTTTTGAATCTGACTCTACCACTAGAGTAGAGTTAGAGTGAGCCCAGATTCCACAGCAATTTGGATGCCAAAATTCATTGCTTCTGACTCTGACACCCCCAGCAAACTTGACTTTCTTTATTAACTATAATCGGGCCCAACGCGATATAAATGAACAATACAAGAGCCGTTGGATAATGTTAATTGTTATTAATTGGAAATTATTAAGTAAATTATTTGATGTTGTTAAATAACAACAATTAGTAATAATTTCATGTTGGAAATTATTAAGTTAATTATTTGGTGTTGTTGAATAACAACAATTAGTAATATAAAAAAATTAAGTAAACAACAAGAGTTGTTAATCAAATAATTAAGTAACAACAATGGTTGTTAAGTAACAACAATTAGTGAAATGTTAAATGAGGAACATATGGTGCACCCATGATGTTAACATTTTTGTAAGGGTTAGAAAAGGTCATTATGCATCCTAATAATTTGATTAATAGTAATCAATGCATAGTGACTTGATTTCCCTCCTATAAATAAGACCATTAGCTTATTGAATTAAGCAATCAATTAAGTTTGATTAAGAGGTCTCTACAAGCATAAAATGTATGCAATTGTGTTGTGGTTAATATAGATTTATTTCAATTAGCATGTAAATAAATCTAGGACTAGTAATACATGTATGGTTAGATCCTGAGAGGACAAACATGTAATATATTAGGGATTATGTTCCTAACATTGGTATCAGTAGCTTAAATGCATGTATTCTAGTTGGATTACACAAAAATTGCATGAACATGCATGAAAAATGTTGAAAATGCTTCTGGTTTTTGTTTTTACAAAAATGATTTTCTTCCAACTTTGAGCCGTAATAACTCTCTGTAGAAAATTGATAATAGCATATTAAAATATGTTTTGAAAACTAGGTCATGATATCTTCAATTTGGTATATCATTTACTTAATTTGGATTAAAATTGAGAAAGATATGGACCCTAGAAGTTGGCTAGATGAATCTGTTTTTACCCAGAAAAACACTCCCAGAATAGCCGTACTACATGTCATCCGGTCTTTAGAAAAACGGACGACAAGTCGTCCGAATATTGTACGACAAGTCGTACACGAATAATGGGCTCAACCGACATGTCATCCGAATAGAAGACAGACGACATGTCGTCTGCGTCTTTAACATAGAACCGACTTGTCATACTTACACAGATCTCGTGGACGACATGTCGTCCGCGCGTGAAAGTTACCCGAGGCTGGCCTGTGCGTGAGGGCGAGTGGGAGCCCGTGGCCGGCGCGTGGTGGCTCGTGGAGGCGAGTGAGCTACTCATGTGGCGCGTGGACATCCATGTTGGCCCGTGTTGGTCATGTCTGTATCGGTTTGCTTTGGTAATTCCGATCCGTCATGATTAAATGTCTATTCATTTTGCATATTGTATTAATCGGCCATGATAAATTTGTTTTATCATATAAACTTTGTGTTTATGTAAATGAATGTCTTTGTGATTTATATTTTAGTTAATGTAACTTTGTGTTTCATTATATTGATTTTTCTTTGTATTTATTGCAGAAAAATCATGCCGATCAGACAAAAAACTACAAAAAGAGTTATGACATCCGCCCACAATGAAAAATTGAAAGACATGTTGCTGGATCTGGATAGGTATCGGATGAAAGAAGATGATGATATGATTTCGCATATAATCACCTTTAATAACATGTTACAAGAATCTATATGGGAAGGTAATTGGATAGGACAACCGAACAGACTCAGATTGCTACGAAATACTCTCCCGGAAATATGGCAAAAAAGGCTTACTGATATTTGGAAATTAGTAACTCATACAGAAGAACTACGTGTTCAATACAACATAGCCATTGAGAGGTTAGCGATTGAGTATCTTCAATCTAAGGCAAATAATACCATTTTTCCTTTGATGTCTCGGAAACGTTGCAAGGATTCGAAATTTGCAATAGGTTTCCCATGGTTGTTCAAGATCAATTACCAGTTACCGAAAGAATTTGAGGATTCTTATCCAAAGACTTTTATTCGTTGGAACACTAGAACCGGAAAAGTTTTAAGTGTTAGATATTAGTTTTTCTATAATAAAACTATGTTAATGTTTATGTGTGTAATTGTTTGTTACTTCACGGCATGTAAATATTGTATTTATATGTATGAATGTTTAATGTTGAATTTAATTTATGTAATTAAATCAATGATTGTAATGTACAATAGTCGCATGATTAAGATGTTCTAAGAATTTATGTAATTTTTAGAAAATGATTTTACATGATTGATTATGTTGATAATATTTTTACATTAGGTAATTGGATGATGATTGGACACATAGTGGCCTTTTGACTCTAACCCCATTGAAAAATCTTATTAAACATAATTTATTTCATGATAAAATAAGTTAAAAGTATTAACATTTGTGCATGAATGTCTGTAGAAACTTTGTGTTTTTTAATGATTTCCGCAACAAAGAATATTATTGATGAACTCAACAAGGGTGAGAAACTGAATGGCGATAATTATGAATTTTGGAGCATGAAAATCCAATATATGCTAGAAGAATAAGAGGTTATTGAAACTTTGAAAATGAGCATGGATGAACCTGAACAGGGCACTACGGCCCAACACAGGCGAGATTGAGAGGCTTATGAGGCCTGGAAGAAAAAGAATTACATTGCCCGCATTACGTTGCTGAGTAGTATGGATAATGACCTAATGAAAGAGTTCAGGAAATATGACATGGCTAAGGACATGTGGTCCACACTAGCTGAAAAGTTTGGTAGTACCTCAACAACCAAACTCAGGTCACTGACAATCAAGTTTGACACATACAAGAAACGTCATGAGTTCACTATGTCAAAACATTTGAGGCAAATGTCAAACATGATTACTGAACTGGCAGATGCTGGACATGTTCTTACAGATGAACAAAAAGTCCAAGCGGTCATTCACTCTCTTCCAAATAGCTGGGAGCATATGAAGATGCATTTGACCCACAATGAGAGCATCAAAACCTTTGATGATGCTAAACGTCACCTTGAATTAGAAAGCGACCGCCTTGCGGCTGCTAAGTCAAATACTGAAGTGTATATGACAGAAACTAGCAAACCTGTGGGTTTCAAGAAGAAAAGAAAATTTCATGGTGGTGGGTTCCAGTTCGGAAAAGAACAAAATTCTTCCAAGCCAGAAAAGAAGCAGAAAACCAATCAACATGGGAAAGGAAAACGTCATACCAAAAAGAAAAACATGGCAAAGGTTAAATGTTTTAACTGTGGTAAGAAATGTCATTTTGCTCGTGACTGCACTGAGCCTAAAAAGGTGAATACCATTCGTGCATATTTAAATGAAATATGTGTTTCAAGTTCAATCTTTCTAACTGAATCTAATCCTTTGTGGACTGTAGACTCAGGAGCCACAGACCATGTAGCGAAGGATAGAGATGCCTTCGTGGATTTCGGTGAATTTCACCTAGGGTGAAGTGGATATATGTTGGCAACAACTCACGGGTTGAAGTCAAAGACATAGGAACATGCAAGTTAGTCATGCATGGTGGAAAACTTACTACTACTGCATGATGTATTGTTTGCTCCACAAATTCGTCGAAATTTAGTCTCTGTGTTGGTTTTGGTTAATTTAGGTTTCAATTTGAACTTCCATAAATTTGGTGTTGATTTGTACTTAGGTACAATACACTATGGTTCTGGTTATTTTCTTGATGGTTTTATTGTATTGAATGTTGAGTGTTTCAATCACAATTCCAGTTTTTTTCGTTTGTTACTTCAACTGTCAATAATGATGGTGATGTAATTGTGTGGCATGCTAGACTTGGCCACATTGGCCAGCAAAGAATGAACAGATTAGCCAAAGAAGGCTTTCTGAGAAATATTGGGAAGGTAGAATTGTCAACCTGTGAATATTGCTTGGCTGGAAAAACTGCGAGAAAACCATTCGGAAAATGGACTAGAGCAGAATTTCCATTACAATTAATTCATTTTGATATCTGTGGTCCAATGAATGTCAGGTAAGGAATGGAGCATCTTATTTCATCACATTCATAGATGATTTTACACGATTTGGTTATGTCTATTTGATTGCTCATAAATCTGAAGCATTAGAATGTTTCAAGAAATTTATGAATTTACAGAAAATCAATTAGACAAGAAAATTAAAGTACTACGCACTGACCGTGGTCGTGAGTACTTATCTGATCAGTTCAGAGAATTATGTGTGAAAAATGAATTAGTCGTCAGTTGACTACTCCTGCTACTCCTCAACAAAATGGTGTTGCGGAAAGAAGAAATAGAACTCTTCTTGAAATGGTTAGGTCTATGATGGCACAAGCAAATTTGCATATAACCTATTGGGGTGATGCATTATTAACTGCCACATATGTACTTAACCGAGTGCCATCTAAATCTGTGTCCACCACACATATGAGTTATGGACAGGTCGTAAACCAGATATTCACTTTCTAAAACCTTGGGGTTGTGCGGCTTATGTTCATGTGCGTTCTCACGAACATGGAAAGTTAGGCCCAAGAGGAAAAAAAGTATCTTCATAAGATATTCTGAACAATCAAAATGATATGTTTGCATAGGTGAACATGAAAGTGTAGGCGTGACAGAATTTGAATCACGAGATATCACATTTTTAGAAAATGATTTTCCTAAGCAGGTAAGATAGGTCAAGATTTATCTCTATATGAAACTCAGGATCACATGGATCACTGATGGTGAACACTCGGGTTTACCTAATTCAAGTGGGAGTGATGAGAGAAATTTGAGAAAACATGATGAATCTGTTTCACATGAATCTCAAAATGATGAATTAGTTTCACACGAGTCTCATAAGAGAGGTAGATTTTCTTTCCGAGTGGGAGTGATGTACATAATCCAAGTGGGAGAATGTGCACGATCCAAATGGGAATAATATCGAAAGTGAGGAATCAGTTCCACCACTAGAATCCCAATTGCGACGTAGTAATCGTATAGGCATTCTTCGACGTCGTTTCGATATCGAAGGAGAAACCTTTATGATTCTACCTCAAGATGATGAAGAACCTAGAAACATAAGAGAGGCTCTTCAGTCCTGCTAAGGAAAAATGGATGAAAGCAATGGAAGAAGAGATGGAGTCAATGAGGTCTAACCAAGTTTGGGAATTGGTTGATCTACCCAAAGGACGCAAAGCTGTTAAAAACAAATGGGTTCTTAAAATAAAGCGTAATTCCGATGGCAATATCGAAAGATATAAAACATGACTTGTGGCAAAAGGGTATACGCAACAGGAAGGAATTGACTACGAAGAGACTTTTTCACCTGTTGTAAGGTTTACCTCAATTCGCTTGATTCTGGCTATAGTAGCAAGTATGGATCTAGAATTACATCAAATGATGTAAAGACTGCTTTTCTCAATGGAGAACTTGATGAAGAAATCTACATGGAACAACCAGTATGCTTCATAAAAGAAAATGAAAAGAAGAAAGTATGTAGACTTTCAAAGTCTATATATGGTCTCAAGCAATCGTCTAGACAATGGTATATACAATTCCACAATACAATCATTTCGAATGATTTCACAATGATAGATGAGGATCATTGTGTGTACACCAAGAGAGATAAAGATAAGTTCATTATCTTATCTTTGTACGTGGATGATATACTTATAGCCGGAAATGATAAGGAGTTTGTAAAACACATTAAAGAATGGTTATCATCTAACTTCGAGATGAAAGATATGGGTGAAGCTGCATATATTCTTGGGGTTAAGATCTCAAGAAATCGTTCAAAGAATTTATTATCTCTTTCACATGAGTTATATATAAATAAAATTCTTGAACGCTTCCAAATGCGGGCTTGTAAACCCATTGATACTCATATCACGAAAACTGAAGCTTTGAGTCGTAGATTGTGTCCTGAAACTCCACAGGAAAAAGAACAAATGAAGAAAGTTCCTTATGCAAATGCAGTTGGAAGTTTAATGTACGCAATGTTATGTACAAGACCTGATATCTGTTTCGCTGTTGGAATGGTAAGTAGATACCAATCTAATCCAGGGCTAGCACATTGGAAAGCAGTTAAAAGAATATTTAGGTATCTGAGAGGGACAGCTGATTACTCATTGTGTTATCAAGGAAATGATCTGCAATTGAGAGGCTATACTGATGTTGACTGGGGAGGAGATTTAGATGAAAGAAAATCTACCTCCGGTTTTGTTTTCTTGCTAAACAATGGTGACATTTCATGGAGCAGTAGGAAACAGTCTTGTATAGCCTTATCCACAATGGAGGCTGAATTTGTGGCCTTTTCATCAGCAGTACAAGAGGCTGTGTGGTTGAAAAGGTTCTTGAATCATTTGGGTATGTCAAATGAAGCTTCTGGTCCAGTATTAGTTAACTGTGATAGTGAAGCAGCGATAGCCTACACAAAAGACCAAAAATTCCATTGTAAAACGAAACATATAGATACCAAATATAACTTTGTGAAAGACATAGTTGCACGAGAAGAGGTAAACATGAAGTACATTTCTACGCAAGAAATGGTAGCAGATCCATTGACCAAGCCTGTTCCTAGAGATGTCTTTGTTAGACATGTAAAAACTCAGGGATTGCGTAGATGTTAATGTGCTTACATATTATGATATGTATTTTTTTTCCCAAATAATGTTACTAATGTTAATACTCATTGATATTTGTGTTCAATGATTACATGTTATTATGTTAATACATGTTTAAACAAATATATTATTAGTTAGTATGAGAAGTATGTCGGAAAGTGAATGATTGGCCCTCTCACACGGGCAATCGCCTCCATTACTTTGTGTTAATGGGAGATGAGACAAATTTTTAAGCTAATTATCTTAGTGATAATTTAGAGAGCTCAAGCTTGAAAATTAAGTAATGTCGTTATGAGGTCACTTTCTCTGTGATATGACCTAAGGTGGATAAGTTTGTTTCACCTTACTTGTCTTAATGTTAGTTATGAGTTAGACATTGTGTTTGTCTGAACTATAATCTGTACGGTATTTTATGAGACATACGCTCCATGGGAAAGGAGAGAATACCGTAGCACATGTTTTCATACCATGTGTACATTTGCGGCTATTGAAGGTAATGCAAGTAAAGATCTCAGTCTTGATATTGTGTGAGACCCTTGAGATTATTTCAATCTCACATTGTACCCTTTAGACTCTTGTCTGCTTCTTAAAACTTAGATTTGATGATCGCTATCTTGGAGTGTTACTGAAGGATCATGAGAGATTCGATCCGAAAGGGCATCTCTGGAAAAGCGAATTGAATCAAGGTTGAAATATTCGAGAAAGGAGAAAGATCATTATATAAGTAATATCACATAGCTTGTATTCATTGGTCGACCAATTATGTTATTCTATGTGATCAAACATGATTGTGAATACAAAATAAATATTACATTCGAAAAGAGATCGAGAGAGATTTAATGTGATAAATGATCGAGGATACTGCATACATAATCCACTATGGTTCTATCCATTTTTCGAGCGGCTATATATTCCTAACAGATGTATAGCAAGTGAGCTCTCGAAGTATGCTGGTCGCACGGCATAATTGCAAAGTATGAATTATTCTTGTAGAGATAATAAAAATTGTTAATCCCATCATGTGTGAGTGGGAGATGTTGGATAATGTTAATTGTTGTTAATTGGAAATTATTAAGCAAATTATTTGATGTTGTTAAATAACAACAATTAGTAATAATTTCATGTTGGAAATTATTAAGTTAATTATTTGGTGTTGTTGAATAACAACAATTAGTAATATCAAATAATTAAGTAAACAACAAGAGTTGTTAATCAAATAATTAAGTAACAACAAGGGTTGTTAAGTAACAACAATTAGTGAAATGTTAAATGGGGAACATATGGTGCACCCATGATGTTAACATTTTTGTAAGGGTTAGAAAAGGTCATTATGCATCATAATAATTTGATTAATAGTAATCAATGCATAGTGACTTGATTTCCCTCCTATAAATAAGACCATTAGCTTATTGAATTAAGCAATCAATTAAGTTTGATTAAGAGGTCTCTACAAGCATAAAAGGTATGCAATTGTGTTGTGGTTAGTATAGATTTATTTCAATTAGCATGTAAATAAATCTAGGACTAGTAATACATGTATGGTTAGATCCTGAGAGGACAAACATGTAAATATATTAGGGATTATGTTTCCTAACAAGAGCATTAAAAGTAAGAGAAAGCTAACACAATGATTTTTAAGTGATTCAGTAAATCCACAGATCTCTTCACAAATTGATTTCACAATGTGTCTGTTGATGGTATTTTCAAGCACTATGGTATTAAGTAGCACATCAGGGGTAAAAGAGTAACTCCCTTCTTGGTCAAGATCATTAATGCCGACCCGACCACTAAAAGCCAACAGTAAGGGGCCAAGCACTTTATGATCGGTAACCGACCACTCCAGACCGGATGGTCGGGCATTATCAGATCGATAGCAGCATTCTCAGTTCAAAAGACCATTGTGATCGACCTCATGAAGACCGAGAATATGGCGAGATATGCTCCAGAAGATAAGACATCATATTTTTACGGATAAGAAGATAAGTTATCATACTTTCATGGGAAAAATTTGATAAGGCAGTGTCCTAATAGGATAAAGGAAGTGAATGTAGTTTCGACTAAGAATTCTTATGGGAAAAGGAAAACAGTTTCTTTGCTATTATAAATAGGAGGGGAAAACGTGCTTGTAGGGAGAGCGTTGAGAGTTGAGAAGAGAACAAGAGAGAATTAGACTTGTAAACACAAAACAGATCAGAGAAACATATTTCGGTAATAAAACATCGTCTGTTCTATGCCCGTGGATGTAGGCTAGATCTGATCCGTCGAACCACGTTAAATCTCTTTGTTGATTGGTGTATTTATCTATCTTTTGCCAAATTTGCTTTTGGTTTCCCATAAATAAAATAAATTCACAGTTGGAGGAGGATTGTCTCGGGAGTAAAAAATCATTATTGCCCTGAGACCGAAATCAGCCGTCAACAGTGTCAGTTAAGCTTCTTCCATAATTGACTTCAAAATAAACCTCTACAAAGATGGAGATCACACACCTTACATTTAAAGTGTTTTCACAAAGATATTACAATAAAGAACAATGGAATCTTTGTATTCCTTACAAGAAATGACTCTTCAAGAGTAGATATAATATGTTTAACTTAAATTGTGTTTGCTTATGAGGATTAGCAAATAAGAATTCAAAGAGAAGTTTAGATATAATATATAAGTGAAAACTACACTCTCTTAACTAGTTCTAACTGACACAATTGAGTATATATATATTCCATGAAAATATATAGCCGTTATCAACAAAAAATCTCAAAATTCATGTTGAATTGGTCGTCCGGATTCTTGAACCAATCGTCCGTTTTAGCTAAATATTAGCAACAAGATTTAAACTTTTTATGAAGTGGTCGACCATGAACTCTTTAGAAAGAAAGAGGTGGACATGTTTGAGTTCTTAGTTAACTATAAACTCTAAGACTTGGTGAAAATATCAGTTATTTGATTATCGGAACGTAGATACACCAACCGAAAAGTAATGCGAGCAATATGTTGATGAATGAAATGACAATCAATCTCAATGTGTTTAATACATTCATGGAATACATCATTATGCTCTATTTGAATAACATTTTGATTGTCACAGTAAAAAAAGAAAAATATATTATTTTTTTTGATTTCAATATGAATTACAAATGACATTTATATAAACATTATAAAAAAAACCTAGCATTAATATCATATCTACCAATATTAATTACATATCAACTAACATAATAATAACATATCTACCACCATACCTATGACGGTCGCTAGGCCATTGATTACTAATAGTAGTAGCGGGATGGTAATTTCATCGGAGTGCCCATAACTACTTTCCTATGAATGTGAATCATCGTCTTCACGGCTAGATTGAGAATCATCTGTGTCCTCATTATTATCATGATAGGTTTCAAAAATAAATCTCGAAGGTACAAAAATCTTTAGTCCAAATCTATAAATCAACACAAGCAAGATGAATACAATCAATTATCATCTGATCAGCAGACTAGCTTAACTCAATATATTCACAATCTCTAAATTCTTATCACAAATTAAAGATCTACGAGCTCAAAAAAAAAAACCTAATCTTAACGGTTTCCCTAATTAAATAAACCCCACATTGATATTGTCACTAATTGAGAAGCCAGTTCAGAAGACATCATGTACCTCATGCGATAAGATAATCATGGAAAACAGGGAATAAACTTTGCAGAGTGGAATTTCGCGTGAGGCAATGAAGTCTTGAACTAGTGTAGAAGAATAAAGAAAAATATGTAATGTAAATGTGGCATTATTTTCACATGCAAGAAGAGATCTGTCTTTGGTAATTTATTCCACTAAAAATTGTCTTTAGTGAAGCCACCAATATAATTAATTAAAGTGTGATTATAATTTATGATGCCAATAAATTTAAATCACATGCAAAACATAGATTAAATATTAACATTTGTTGGTGGGGATTTCTGCAACTAAGGTAATTGAACAGTTCGGCAAGGGCAGAGAGAGAATTTCCCACTTTTGGAGGATCAGATGTTCAGAGGTATTGGTCAGTTCTCAGACATTAAGAGAGTCTGATCGCTTCCTTCTTGGATCTGGCCGACCATAGGACACAACATGGCGCAGATTTCAGAGACCAACAACACCAGAGTTGAGGCCGACCACAGTAGACCGGCAGCTCGGTTTGGTTTTACTTTATCTCTTGGAATAAGCGGGTAAGATCAGATATTTTGGGTCAGGACGGAAACAGTTTGGGTAGTTCGGCAGATCATCTTTCCGACCTTTGGAAGACCGACGTGTGGCTGGGGTAGTTTAGACTTTTCCCTCTGACACATACCAATATTTGAAAGCTCTTTACATGCTGGTTTAGATATGTTGCATGTGGCAGTGTACAAAACTGGTTGATGTGACAAGCCGTCAGGTGGCAGGTTTTCTTTTGGCGAAGACAGTTTTGGGGTAGAGAACCCGTCAATCAACCAGAAGTTCACGTGGGTGACGATATAGAAGCAGGGGAATAGTACTGTAACTCCTTAGAGTATATAAAGGAAAGTTAATTTCAATTGTAGAGAGAGCGAAATGGATAGAAAAATTTGTAGCAAAAAAGATGAACACTACTTGTAAAAACACCACAAACAAACAGCTCGATTTTCTTCAGTTCCGTCCATAAACAGGTCAGCCGAGCTCGTTTTGGTAATAAAAAAAGCAACCTTCCACTTTGTGCCCGTGGACGTAGGCTGGACTTGCTCCGTCGAACCACGTTAAATACTCTTTGTCGATCTTTGTGTTTTTCTTGCCTTTTTGCTATATTTACATTTGGTCTCCCATAACCAAATAAATTCAAGGTTGAATAAGGATTATCTCGGGAGAGTTATCTCGAAACTGCCCCTGGGACGAAAATCACCCGTCAATAGTTGGCGTCGTCTGTGGGGAAAGAACAAAAAGCAACTTGCGTAGTGAGACGATGGCGGAAGGCGGAAGCCATGGATCGTTGGAGAGTTCAGCAGCAGCGTGGTTTGGGAAAGTGAAAGGAAGACTGGACGAAAAGGAAAAGGAATGGGAAGAAGCTGGTCAAAACGGAAAGAGAAAAGGGTTCGCAAGAGGAAGGAAGGTCGACGACAGTAGGAAAGATGAGGGAAGAGTGCATCAGGAGATATGACAGCAGCAGCTCCCCTTACTGAGTTGTAGAATGAAATGTAACGTCAAAAATGGGTGACGTTTGCCGGCCATAGCTGAACAAGCTCCTCCGAGAGAAGGTGTTACGCTTGTTCGGCCTGCCAGGTCCTCAGTTCCAGGATGAAGGTAGTTCTCAAGGATCGGTCAGGGAACTAGTGGGCTAATGGAACGAGGTCGGCATCTATCAGAGCCTCTCCATTCAGCGCAATGGCCTCCCCGAATGAGAGGAAATGAGAAAAATCTCACGGGGGCCACCAAAGACCATGGGAAAGGTTCTCGACCGAGCTCCGGAATTGTCCAAAGATGCTAATGGAGCACTCGGCATGAAGGGACCCTGTTAGCATGGTCTGGAACTTCAAAATCAAGTTCAGACAAGAAGGATCTAAAGAAGCTCAGACTAGAATATGTGTCGGACTCCAAGACAAGAACTAGAAATGATTGTAAAAGCCTCTCTTAAAATGACCCGCAAAGAGTTGTAAGAAGGGCAGCAGGTCCCTTGAATATGAATAAAACTCTCTCTTTTGAATTAAGAAACTTGTCTATTTTACTTTTTTATTAATCGAATGCGAAAGTTATTTTCAATATTCTTAGGATGTGCTCGATGCGAAGGGGTCATCTATAGTTAGGAAGGGCACCAAACCCGCGGCACGCCAATCCCGGGTATCATTATCAAACCCCTGGGTGGAAGTGTTCCGACCTGGCTTCTTTCACTTTTAAGTATCCAGAACGCGTCAAGGGATGTGATACATGTGGTAAACGCGCGAACCCCTCGTGGAACCCCAATCATGGGTGTCATTATCAAACCCTCGAGGCCGGAGCGTTACTACCCTATGACTCACATATTTGAGGAATATCTCGGGTAAACTGGATACAAGAAGGTTTCTTCCCCTGCGAGTTGGCTGGTGAATCCCATTGAGAACCACTAGAGCACGTGTCATGGGACGACCAAAGGGCCTCCATGACCATTGTGGTCCCGGGTAAACCGGACCCAGAGAGGTTTCTTCCCCTGTGAGTCGGTTGGTGAGTCCCGTTGAGAACCACCAAAGGGATGGCACACACGGGGTGTCTTCTTCCCCGTAGGGTTTCTGCCTAACCGCCTCGGATCAGGAGAAACATGGCATGGGGAGGTTTATGTCCTCATTGTGCTTGCAGACTCTAGAGCCGCCCAGCATGAGGAGGTTTCTGCCCTCAGGGTCTCGGCCGCTCATTGATCCGTAGCCCGGCTAGCTGGGACACTGAATTGTAAGGTTCATAATTATGTTTTCGGAAGCACCAGGCAGGACGCTGTCTTGGCGCGCCCGAGTTGTTATTTTTTGGTCTTTGTGGAGTATGTGCTAAGTCACCTCCATTGTGATAACCTTGTTTTATTCCTATCTTTGTTTTTACTGATGTCCGGCAAGGGGATGCCCGCGCCGGGATCCGCGGAGCCTCAGAGGTTGAAATTCTTTCCCTCATGATTAAGTCTCATTTGTTCCACTAGCTCGGGGCTGGATTCGCTCCACCGAGACTATTCTGTTCCACCAACTCGGGGCTGGATTCGTTCCACCGAGACTGTTATGTTCCACTAGCTTGGGGCTAGATTTGTTCCGCTGAGACTGTTATGTTCCACCAGCTCGGGGCTGGATTCGTTCCGCCGAGATTGTTCTGTTCCACTAGCTTAGGGTTGGATTCGTTCCACCGAGTCTGTTCTGTTCCACCAGTTGGGAGCTGGATTTGTTCCGCCGAGTCTGTTATGTTCCACCAGCTCGGGGCTGGATTTGTTCCGCCGAGTCTGTTCTGTTCCACTAGCTCGAGGCTGGATTCGTTCCGCTGAGTCTGTTATGTTCCACCAGCTCGGGGTTGGATTCGTTCCGCCGAGGCTATTATATTCTCACCACCTCGGGGTCGGGTTACGTCCACTGAGAGGCTTATCATCGGCATGGGGATGGAGCATTCCCTCATGGCCGGCTTCTAGTTGGTCCAATGAGGTAACATTCTCCCGGAGCCAAGTGTTTTGTCATCACCGGGTTTGGGTTGTGTCCCACCGGGTGGATTACCGTCGACTCAGGGACAGAGCATTCCCCTCATGACCGGATTCGAATTGGTCGGGGTCAAGATTCATTCTCACATTCAGATTCAGAAGAACGAGCTAGCAAGTTGGAAACAAAAATTATGCTAAGTGTGGGAAGCATGAAAGAAAACATACATATTGAATGACAGAGGAAGTTGCAAATTATTATTACAAAAAGAAAAAAAAGAGTATATTGTTTGATTACATGGGGCCCCCTCAGGGTCACCCTCATTCATCGGCCCTCGCAGGAGCAACTTGTTCATCTTGGCCGGGTTCGGGTGGCAGGATTTCAGGCACGGGCTCGGCAGGAGAGACCTCAGTTTCAGTCTGGGCGGCATGAGGGGCTTCGAAAACTTCTGCTTCAAGAATTTCAGGGGCAGGAACCGGAGCCTCAAGCTGGATCTCCCCAGGAACCGAGGACATGGGAACGGCCGAAATGGGCTCAGGATCATGGATCTCCTCTAAATGGAGGGCGAGTAGTTCGCAGAACTCCTCCTCTGAAAGCTCTCATTGGCATAACTGGATGGTAATATGGATGGGTCTCATGTCAATCTTGGGCATCACCATCGGAATAATCTGAGCGCAGTCGCTGACCCCTTCGAGCCTGGTTCTCTCCGACTCGTCCTCCAGTTCGGCCTCTCTCTTTGTCAGTGCCTCCCGGGCTTGATCCCTCTCATTGGTCATCGCCTTGAGCTTGGATTAAAAGCTCGTCACCTCTCACCTCAAGCGTTTGTTTTCCTCTTGGGCAGTCTCCATATTCTTCTTGGCAGCCTCCATATTCTTCTTGGAAAGGGCAGAAGCATTGCCGAGGGACTTATTCAGTGCAAGGACTTCGGTCGTGGTCTGCTCGAGAGTTTTGATTACCTCATCCTTTTTGGCCAGCTCGGCCTCCCGCTCTATAATTTTGCTTTAATGCCTCTGTACTTGGCCCCCATCGGACAAAAGACTCAGGAATAGGTCTTAGTTCCGGGCCATCACATAGCTTGCCTGCAAGAAAGGAAGAAGAAGTTAGAAATCGACAAGTAAAAACATGGAACATGAAGGGTGAAGTATGTTTACCTCGAACATCCGGGCTGTGAACCCGATAATTATCTCCTCGGGAGAGGTCCTCGAATTTT
Organism: Zanthoxylum bungeanum; assembly: GCA_019454045.1. Classification (NCBI taxonomy): domain Eukaryota; kingdom Viridiplantae; phylum Streptophyta; class Magnoliopsida; order Sapindales; family Rutaceae; genus Zanthoxylum; species Zanthoxylum bungeanum. The sequence goes on along the minus strand of SKCR01036824.1, from coordinate 9,374 downwards.
AGAATCCGCTCCAGGGACACCATGTCAGCTAGCAGATTGATCACCAGCATCATATGAGAGGTGGCGTCCGGACCTTTTCACTAAGGTCTTCAACCCCCAGCACCACCACTCCCTTTCCAGCCTCGGAATGAGCTTCGAAAGTTCACCCCTCCCTCCGAGCAGTGGATCTATAAATCATGTGTTGCTCTTCTTCCTCCTCTAGAAGCTCCATTACCTCCTCTTCAAGCAGGCGGCGATGTTTGCTCGAAGGCCTGGAGGAGCCAGAAGAAGGTCGGATAATTGTACTTGGTACCGCTCTGGCAGGAGAAGATACTGACTATGCCGCTGGCCGAGCAACCAGTTTAGTTTTCCCTCTGGCCTCCGCGGGAATCGGAGTGGTCAGCCGTTTTCGAGAACTTCCGGCTTCATTCGGACCGGGCCTCTTGGTTGCACCACGAAGGCGTTCAAGGTATTTCACTTGTCTTGACATTCCTGCAAAACGTAAGGCAAAGAACATGATCGGTCTCTGAATGCAGGCAACTTCATTCGCGTATGGGTTGAGCGCAAGGAATCTATCCGAAGTTTAGTTGGAAGCTACATAGCCGCTCCGGGGCCTGTGGGGTGCGCTCCAGATAAGGCCCGACTCTACAAAGGTCGCATCATTGACTATTTTTCTCCAATGAACGGTGAGGTTTCGGGCCATCATGATCCTGGTTCGAACCTCGTGGGTAGCTTTGGGAGGATCCCTCCAGCAGGCTGAGATGGATCGGCGAGTTAGTATTTAATCATGAAAACTAAGGAAAAGAAACTAAGGTTTCGGTTCCTAACCTCCCACTCTGAAGACGTCTAGGACCTCTGTCTCCTCCGAGCATGTTGGCCAAGTCCGTCCCCAATCGCACATAGCTCGAACCAAGAGTTCTTAAAGTTTTTGTTGGTCTGGGGGAGGTCCTTGATGAGGGCGGGGATATCAGTGTATAAAGAAAGGTAGTACCAACCGTGATGAGATCTTGGGTTGGCCTTCAGTTTGTACAATCTTTTTAGCTCCTCGAAGGTCGGTTCTCTATGGTCTGCTTTGTGCCAGATGATATACAAGCCGGACAATATTCTCCAGCTATTCAAGTTTAATTGGCAGGGGCAATCTCCATCATGGCCAGCATCCCCGCAAAATATGGTTGAATGGGTAGCCGAATACCGCACTCGAAAAAGAGGGAAGAAGAGCCACCGAGTCGGAGTCAGGCTGGCTCGCGCGTGCAAACAGGCCATGGACCTCAAGAGTTATGTCTATTGGGATCTCATACTGTTGACGGAGTACGCACAAGGCATCTTTCGTGATGGTGGAAGGCCGGTTCATGTCCAAGGTCGAACAATCTAATTCACCCGGTTCAGGGTCATTCCAAGGAATTATATGGTGATAAGTGTCATTCTCTTCTTGAGAGAGGGTTGGGGTGGTATCCAATTCCTCTAGACTGGGTGATCCCGAGCTGGAGGAAGATTCTTCAGTACGAGGAAGCTGAGGCTTTACAGGCTTGGCCGAAGAGGATTTAGCGTCAGACATTCCTGACAATCGCCATCGACGAGAAGGTCAGTTAATGGTCAGTTCGAGGCACCGTGGGCTCGAGAGCTACTCTAACTTCCAGGAACCTAGGCCTAAAGTCTCTAAATGTCCTAACAATGGCCACACACAACAAGTCTCTTCCTTAAAGCATCAAACCAAACACAACGCACCGAAAACCCGAAACACATACATCCTACCCCACAACCCATCCTCCCACCAGAAAACACATGCATCATACACTCAATATCCTACCCGAAACACACTTTGCAACATAGAGAAGGTAAACATGCTAGAATAAATGAAGAACATGCAGGTAAACAATCATTCGCAAGCCACGAACAGTCATGATAGCTTACAGAATTTGAAATAAGGAGGTAGAGCAAAAACTTACTTGTTTTGGGTAGATGCGTTGGCGGTTGATCTGGTCGGGCTTGAAAATTATTGGTCTCAGGAACGAGGAAGCTCTTACACTTTGAGAATTCAGATTTTCGTAAAAGGGGGGAAAGAAGCACTGCTTTGCATTCTTATAGTCAGCTCGGAGTATTTTTGGCCGTCAGATCGAGAGAGTCTTCGAATGTGCGCCGCATGTCGACTTCAAGCTCCATCTGCTCAGGATGAGATGAACGGTTGGGATGGAAAAATTTTCGGCTGCCTGATGAATGGTCGATTATCTTGGCTTTTGGCAGGAGGACCATGGATGTTTGACAAGTGTCACGCTCGGGTTAAACCCTAAAGGCGATTTGATTGGCATTTAAGGAGATGTGATGGCTTGCGGTTCTCGAGGGACGACTACCAGAAGGGTAAAATGGGTATTTGCTTCAAGTTGGGGAGTCGTTTGAAAAGGCATCAGAATTTTCATTGACCGAGAACATTGAAGCCGAGGTTGTTTCCTGTTTTGTTCCTGGAACCGACCACAAACTGATTGATGTTGCACTTCTGATTTTGTAGTTCTTGGCACCAACTCGTACACTTATTGGAACCGAGAACTAGGGGACAGATGTTGGTGGGGATTTCTGCAACTAAGGTAATTGAACAGTTCGGAAAGGGCAGAGAGAGAATTTCCCACTTTTGTAGGATCAGATGTTCAGAGGTATTGGTCAGTTCTCAGATATTAAGAGAGTTTGATCGCTTCCTTCTTGGATATGGCCCACCATAGGACACATCATGGCGCAGATTTCAGAGACCGACAACACCAGAGTTGAGGCCGACCATAATAGACCGACAGCTCAGTTTATTTTTACTTTATCTCCTGGAACAAGCGGGTAAGCTCGGATATTTTGGGTCAGGACGGGAACAGTTTGGGTAGTTTGGCAGATCATCTTTCCGACCTTTGGAAGTCCGACGTGTGGCAGGGGTAGTTTAGACCTTTCCCTCTGACACATACTAATATTTGAAAGCTCTTTACAGGCTGGTTTAGATATGTTGCGTGTGGCAGTGTACAAAACTGGTTGATGTGACAAGCCGTCAGGTGGCAGGTTTGCTTTTGGCGAAGAAAGTTTTGGGGCAGAGAACCCGTCAAAACTATTTTCTTGATTTCAATATGAATTACAAATTACCTTTATATAAAGGTTATAAAAAAACCTAATATTAATATCATATCAATTAACATAATAATAATATATCTACCAATACCTTTGACGGTTGCTAGGCCATTGATTACTAATAGTAGTAGCGGGATGGTAATTTCATCGGAGTGCCCATAACTGCTTTCCTATGAATGTGAATCATTGTCTTCACGGCTAGATTGAGAATCATATGTGTCCTCATTATTATCATGATAGGTTTCAAAAATAAATCTCGAAGGTACAAAAATCTTTAGTCCAAATCTATAAATCAACACAAGCAAAATGAATACAATCAATTATCATCTGATCCGCAGACTAGCTCAACTCAATATATTCACAATCTCTAAATTCTTATCACAAATTAAAGATCTACGAGCTCAAAAAAAAAACCAAATCTTAACGGTTTCCCTAATTAAATAAACCCCACATTGATATTGTCACTAATTGAGAAGCCAGTTCAGAAGACATCATGTACCTCTTGCGATAAGATAATCATGGAAAATATGGAATAAACTTTGCAGATTCGAATTTCGCGTGAGGCAATGGAGTCTTGAACTAGTGTGGAAGAATATAGAAGAAATATGTAATGTAAATGTGGCATTATTTTCACATGCAATAAGAGATATGTCTTTGGTAACTTATTCCACTAAAAATTATCTTAAGTGAAGCCATCAATATAATTAATTAAAGTGTGATTATAATTTATATATGATGCCAATAAATTTAAATCACATGCAAAACATAGATTAAATATTAACATATGTTGATGGGGATTTCTGCAATTAAGGTAATTGAACAGTTCGGCAAGGGCAGAGAGAGAATTTCCCACTTTTGGAGGATCAGATGTTCAGAGGCATTGGTCAGTTCTCAGACATTAAGAGAGTCTGATCGATTCTTTCTTTGATCTGGCCGACCATAGGACACAGCATGGCGCAGATTTCAGAGACCGAAAACACCAGAGTTGAGGCCGACCACAGTAGACCGGCAGCTCAGTTTGATTTCACTTTATCTTCTGGAACAAGAGGGTAAGCTCGGATATTTTAGGTCAGGACGGAAATAGTTTGGGTAGTTCGGCATATCATCTTTCCGACCTTTGGAAGACCGACGTGTGGCTGGTGTAGTTTAGACATTTCTCTCTGACACATACCAATATTTGAAAGCTCTTTACAGGTTGGTTGGGATATGTTGCGTGTGGAACTGTACAAAACAGGTTGATGTGACAAGCCGTCAGGTGGCATGTATTACCAATAGGCAAAATGATCGCCTCTCATTAGTCCACTCAAGCCATCAAGTCATGTAGATTCCTAAGCCAGTGCTACCTTATTTGATAGCTAGTAAGGGAGAGAGACGTGCACTTCAGTTGAAATGTATCTTAGCTCAATGAATAGGGAAATCATGCTTCAAATAGCCTATTGTGATAATTGATATCACTTTGGTAGATCAGGTGAATACAGAAATTAACATGATAGGAAATGATAACAATCTCTTAAATAAGGGCGGTCATATTGTTGTCTAGACTAGAACAAATAGAGGCATCCAGGTAACTGAAAGAATCCAGCTGTTATACCCTCTCCTTTAATGCCATCACCGTTTGTCAAATACTTGTAAATTTTATACCAAATATAAAGCTTCGCGTAAAGAAAGCTTTGTGAGGGTAGAGAGAGTAAGAGTTTTTATAGAGTTTCAAATACTTGTAAATTTTATTCTTGTAGTAATAGAATTCGATTTTTTCTCATAAACACTCTTCAGTGATAAGAGAATCACAACAAGTGGTATCAGAGCTTTGTTCATACATTGAGGGTCGTAAAATTGAAGAATGAAACTCGATTCGGAAAACTCGGGTTTCAAGAAAGTTATTAAAAATCAATTTTGAGAATACCATCAGCTTGTTCAAGTCAAGACGAGCACGGTGGTATTTTCCAGTGGTCAAACGGAGACCAGAGGAGACCGCACGTGCCACATGCGCCGAGCATAAGACTCCCCAAGCACTTCCAGTCGCAGCACGCGCATCTAAAGGTTGAAAAAGTTGATATGACAGTCACGTCAGCACACGTCAGCGCAAAATCAGTGGACAGTCAGTGCACAGTCAACAGATAATCACGCACAATCATCGCCATGTCAGCAAACGGGTCCTATTTATGCCACATCATCATCCACATGTCAGTCCACATCAGCATGCTTTGTAAATTTCATTGAGCCCCCTGAAGTCTTTGAAATTTATATTTTAGCCATAAAAGTTTTAGAAATTTACAAATAGACCCATGGTCGAATTTGGACTAACGAAGTGTCAAATCTATGATTTCCGACCATTCCGAACGCAATGGTGACCTCTGATTTGTGTAAATCAACCCCGATTTTGTCTTATTTTTATTTTAAATTTTAAACTTAAAATGGAAATGGAATATTCAACTTCTGGTGCGATGATCAAACTGACAGTAGAATATTACTCCATCTGGAGACATCAGATGATAGATTATTTGCATTGCAAAAATCTGTTCGATATTATCGAGGTGAAGGGAGTGAGACCAGATTCTGTCAAAGCGTATGACTGAAATAAACCCAACAATAGAACTTTCGGTCAAATTAGGCAGTGGATCGGCCACAGTGTCTTCCATCACGTAGCACATGATACAAATGCTTACAAAATATGGATAAAATTGGAAGATATGTTTCAGGCCAAGACATCTCGGAATAAAACTTTAATAATGAGGCGTTTGGTGAACCTGAAGCTACGAAGTGGAACTTTCGTTACAGAACACACCAATGAGTTCCAAAGCCTGGTGAACCAGTTTTCTGCAATAGACATGCAACTGGGAGATGAAGTTCAAGCCCTTGTACTACTAAGTTCTCTTCCTGATAGTTGGGAAACATTGGTGGTTACTCTCAGCAATTCCGCTTCAGGAGGGAAACTTACCATGCCTATGGTAAAAGATGTCATGTCAAATGAGGAGACCAGAAGAAAAGACGTGGGCACATATCAGATACAAGCCCTTGTGACGGAGAATCGAGGAAGATAACAAGATAAAAATTGAGGTAGAAGCAAAAGTATAGGCAAATCCACAAACGAAGAAAATCCACTTACAAGTGCTACCATTATGGCATAGAAGGCCACTTAAAAAAGAATTGCTGAAAGCTGCAACGAGAGTATGATCAAGGAAAATCTCAGCCGAAGAACAACGATGCGGAGACACTAGTAGTTGCCTCAGGAGATGTAGTTATCTGCTCCATCCAAGAAGAAGAATGCATTCACACCGCAACTCAAGATGTTGAGTGGGTGGTGGATACTGCAGCATCCTACCACATTACTCTTCACACAGAATTCTTCACAACATACAAAGCATGAGACTTTGGAGCAGTGAAGATGAGAAATATCAGTTTCTCTCAGATAGTGGGAATTTGTGATATTCAGATGCAGACAAATGCAGGGTATACAATAACCCTAAAGGAGGTGAGACATGTTCCAGAACTTCGGCTCAATCTACTCTCGAGAGTAGCCCTTAACAAATAAGGCTATGCTAGCCACTTTAGTAATGACACATGGAAAATGATAAAAGGTGTCATGGTCATCATCCGGGGATATACATGTGGCACTTTATACAAGACTCGTGTGAAAATATGTGTAGAGATCCTCAATATAGCTGAACATGAGGCTTCTCAAAATCTGTGGCAGTAGAGATTCGGTCACATGAGTGAGAAAAAAGTTGTCTACCTTGACAAAGAAGGATATAATCACAGACTCCAAGAATGATGCTCTAGATCCTTGCAACCACTGTCTATTCGGTAAGCAACATACAGTCTCTTTTAATTTCTCTTATATGAGAATATCAGAGTTGCTCCGTCTAGTACACTCTGATGTTCGTGGTCCCTTGGAGGTTAATTCGCTCTAAAGAGTTCGATAACTACTATGGAAGCCACGACATTCGACATGAAAGGACTGTTCCACGCACTCCATATCATAATAGTATTGCTGAAAGAATGAACTGCACCATTATGGAGAAAGTCAGCAACATGATCAGAATGGCTAAGCTGCCAAATCCATTCTGGGGAGAAGCTGTTCGTGTTGTTTACTACCTGATCAATAGATCACCATATGTACTGTTAAATTTTGAGATTCCGGAGAAAGTGTGGTCTGGTAAGAATCCTTCATATTCTCGTCTTAGAACATTCAGATGTTTAGCCTTTGCACACGTATCCAATGAGCTCATGCATATGCTCAATGGAAGGACTACTCCATGCATCTTCATGGGGTATGGAGACGAGGAATTCAGGTACAGGTTATGGGACCCGAAGGAAAAGAAGGTCATCAGAGAGAAGGATGTAGTGTTTCTTGAAGACCCGACAATAGAAGACACTGAAAAGCCCAATATGTCTTCTAATTCTAGTGCCGACAAAACCGATTCAAATCCAAACACAACCCTTGCACCAACACGAGTGGCCATAAATAATGATGGGGTGCATGATATATCAGAATCAGAACCAGAGGGGGAATATGGTGTTGAGCAGGGGGAGTTGCAATCCACTTCATCAGAAGCTATATGATCATCCATAGATCTGGATGACGACAGACCTCCAGAAACCAATGAACCTTTAGTACGAAGATCTGATCGAGGCCAAATTTCATCAAATAAATACTCAAGATCTGAATATATTCTGCTTACTGATGAGGAGGAGCCAGGAAATTTCAATGAAGCTGTATCTCATAAAGATAAAGGAAAATAACTGCAAGTAATGCATGATGAAATTAAATCTATGTAAAAGAATCATACTTATGAGATAGTGAAGCTCCTGCAAGGCATGAAGGCAATGAAGAACAAATGGGTGTTCAAACTGAAGAAAGATGGCAGCGAAAATGTGGTGAAATATAAATCCCAATTAGTAGTCGAAGGATTCCTACAGAAAAAGAGAATCGATTTTGATGAAATATTTTCACCAGTTGTAAAAATGTCTTCAATCCGAGTTATCATAGGATTGGTAGCCGGTTTGAACTTAGAGCTTGAACAAATGTGTTAAGACAACATTTCTTCATGGTGATCTAAATGAAGAAATCTGCATGGAGCAGCCGGAAGGTTTCAAGAAAAGAGAACCTTGTTTGCAAGCGAAGAAGAGCTTGTACGACCTCAAGTAAGCACTAAGGCAGTGGTACAAGAAGTTTGACTCGTTCATGGTGACTCAAGGCTACAAAAGAATTATAGTAGACTAGTGTGTATACATTCAAAGGTTTCCGGATGGAAATTTCGTTGCTCTTCTATTATATATAGACGACTTGTTGATCGTTGGACAAGAAGCAGTGAAAATCATCCAGCTGAAGAAGAAACTCTCGATGTCTTTCGACATGAAAGACTTAGGACTAGCTCAACAGATTTTGGAAATGAAAATAGTTCGAGACAGGTAGAACAAAAGGTTATGGCTTTCACATGAGAGTTATATTGAACAGATAATCAAGAGATTCGATCTAGAGAAAGTGAAGCCGATCAGCATTCCGCTAGCGCACCACTTTAAACTGAGCAAGAGTTTGTGCCTCTCTTCCAAGAAAGAGATAGATGAGATGTCATCGATATCATATTCTTCAGCAGTTGGAAGCCTAATGTATGTTATGGTATGTACCAGTCCAGATATTACTCATGCAGTAGATGTAGTGAGCCGTTTTATCTTTAACCCATGAAAACAACACTGAGAGGCAGTCAAATGGATTCTCAAGTACCTCAATGGTACATTGAAGTTATGTTTGTGCTACGGGGGAGCTGATCCAATCTTGGAAGGCTATACAGATTCAGATATTACATGTTATCTTGACGGTAGAAAATCTATATAAGGTTTTCTCTATACTTTTACAGGGGGAGCTGTGTCATGGCAGTCAAGATTGCAGAGGTGTATTGTATTATCCACAACAGAAGCTGAGTATATTGCCGCAACGGAAGCAGGAAATGAAATGTGGTTATAGCGTTTTCTCCAGGAATTAGAGATCAAACACACAGAATATAAGATATATTGTCACAGTCAGAGTACTATGGACTTGAGTAAAAACTCAATGTATCATTGGATATGCGATCTGATGGATCAACAACTGCTGAGACTAGTGAAGATCCATACAGATGAGAATCTAGCCGACATGTTAAAAAATATGGTTACTCAGGAAAAGCTAGAGTTGTGCAAAGACATAGCCGGGATAGCAGCCAGATGACAATCATTTCAGATGCAGCTGGAGGGGAATAATTGAAAGAATCTAGCTGTCATGCCATCTCCATTAATGCCATCACCATTTGTTAAAAGGTGGT